>KN727617.1:3478-15303 GCA_000816745.1 Ancylostoma duodenale | reverse complement strand
CAACCTCAACTTCCCAGCTTCGCTTTTGCTAGCTTCCTAGCAGGGAAACTCGTCCGCTCCAATACGGAATCTGGCCTTCAAAATAGGGTTTTTTAACAGTTTTTTCGGGCTTCAAACACATCTTTGGAATCAGCTTCAAGTAGGACCAGATTCCGTTGACATCTCCTTGCCTTTCATGAGGTGAGACACTGCCTTCAAGCGCTCAAAACATTTCAAAAACTTTTCTCTAAAGCTTTGGCAAATTCAGTGTCTCACCGCGCGATTTGCCAACATTCTCTTCAGAGGCCTGAACATCGCTCAAGGTGACTTCATTTTACGCGGCAGCTCGTAAAATAATTCCTGTCCCACTGCATTTGACTCGCTTTATTCATAACAGTGCGAAATTCGTAGTTGAAGGCAGTGTCCCAACTCGTTTCGCGTCTTGGAGATATCGATAGATCCTTGATCTCCTTAGTTTTCATTACAAATCCAATGCTAATTTGTGGTCAGCATCCCATTGAGCCCTCTTACACATTTTCAACGAGGTTTCTTCTTAACCCAATATGGAATAGTGTTCATCATTCATATGGTTCCATGTTCAGGTGGCACTGAGGTTCGTCTTGCATGGCTACGAAAGTTCGAGTATTACTGCCAGATAGGGGACAAGGAAAATGCCTGCAAAACGTTCACGGTATGTTAACAATAAATCCGTTGTCCAATGTTTACTCTCTAGTAAGTATAGTGTGTAGTTCAACTCCGCACGCCTATAGCTGCTGATGACTAACATTTTTCTAGTCCACGTATGACAAAAGTGTTGGTATGGGTTACCGCATCGACCTCGTTTTCAATATGATCCGTGTTGGGCTGTTCTTCCTTGATCACAGTTTGATTAACCAACATATCACAAAGGCCAAAGAGCTCATGGAGCAGGTAAATGTTCAACATTAATTTTAACATCGTTCCTTTTTTCTTTTTGTTCAAAGTTGCACTGCTTTCAAGCGATGTAGTATTTGCTTAGCACGGACTCGAAAAAAAAAGGAAGAAAAACGCTGAGCATGTATTGTGTTGTGGCGTTCACTATAACTATTAGAACTGATTTTCCTTATCTCGTAAATGAACGTTCTTAGATAAGCGTTCGTCCTACCACATTTATTTGAAATGGGCCTGGTCATAGCGGTCTCTGTTTTTACCTCCCTAGAGCGTATTTCCCGTACATCTACCCTACCTGGTATGAATGCACTTTACTCTCGAATTAAGTACATATAGGAAGTGATTCTGCAGTATCTAGTTCACATAAATGAAATGCATCCAGTAATTTTTTGGTTCAAACTTGATAACAAGCCGTTGTACTGAACGATTACTAACGAAATTCACAACCAGGCTGCTCGAATAGGCTGAATAGTTTAAGTTTTCGAGCGCATAATAATGCGCTAGATTGTCAGAACCAGGATATCTAGCAGCGGTTACTAGTTTAGTGACATCTTGATCTACCATCTTTATTTCCAAGGGTGGTGATTGGGAACGCAAAAATCGTCTCCGCTCCTACGAGGCTTTGTACAAGATGTCTGTGCGGGACTTCGCTGGAGCTGCTGCCCTCTATCTTGAAGCAGTGCCAACATTTGGTTCTTACGAGTTGATGACTTATGAAAATCTTGTATTCTATACTGTCGTCACTTCACTGTTCGGTTAGCTTTCATTTGTTTCTTTATTCTTATTATTTATCCCGTTCTCGAAGTGGTCGTCTGTTCAGCTCTTGATCGTCCCGATCTCCGTGCCAAGGTTATTAAATGTAACGAAATCCAGGAACAGGTGATTGCATAGTAGTCTTATTTCTGTGTTACTCGCTGATACTTATTTGCTTCAGTCTGTTTGTTTCTAGCTCACTGGTGGAGGAGTGAACGGGGCTCTGATTCCGGTGCGCGAGTACCTTGAAGCCTATTACGGATGTCAATACGATAGATTCTTCATACAACTCGCTGCTCTTGAGAGTGAAAGAGTAAGTTTTCTCTTCACTTCGTATTTGAAAAATTATTATTTTCTCTTTAGTTCAAATTTGACCGCTATCTTGCTCCCCACTTTAACTATTACTCACGAGGTATGCGTCTGCGAGCATACGAACAGTTCCTCACGCCATACAAAACAGTAAGTTTTTCACTATTTTTTTGCTCAATGCCAAATACTCCAGTCAGGAACAACTTCTTCGGCGTTTGCCCCACAGCGTCAATCAGTTTAATGCTATCAGCCTCTCTGCTTTGATGTTTTCTACATCATACCGTTCTAATCACTCGTTTCTAGGTGAGAATAGATATGATGGCTAGAGATTTTGGTGTTTCTCGTGCTTTCATCGACAAAGAATTGCATCGACTCATTGCTGCTGGACAGCTGCATTGTAGGCAAGTGTTAACTTCTCGAATTTATTTCTATGCTCGTTTGCGCAGTAGTTTCTACGTGTTCAAGACTTCCTGGCAATGTAGGATTCGTTCGCTCTAAAGTGGAACTCATTCAGTGGAAATGATCTTACTTTTTTGCGAGCACAAGCGTGATTTGTATGAACTTAGTCTTTCCAAGTTCAATTCCAAATGTTTCGATCAATACCTTTTTTGAGGGAAGTCGTGTCATGACCTGCAGCGGTCTTAGTGTCAGAAATTACTATATATTCAATGGCTTTCACTACTTTTTACAATTCATAGCTCTCTTCTTATGTTCAGTGGTTTTGCAGGATTGACGCAGTTCATGGTGTTATAGAAATGAACCATCCGGATTCAAAGAACTACTTGTATAAAGCCGTTATTAAGTGAGTGTGTGAGACAAACATTCAGCACTTGAAATAATTTTTGTGTTTTGGTCATGATTACCAAGAAGACCGGCTAGTGCTGCTCACTTTTTCAGGGATGGTGACATTCTCTTGAATCGTATCCAGAAACTCGCACGTGTGATTAATGCATGAAAGAAGTTCGGCGCTGGAGTATTTATGAAGGTCTCATTCGAACTACAATTATTTATTACTCCTTGTGGAGCCAATAAATTTATATTACAGTTTTCTCTTCTCCCGATTTCTTGTCCATTCCTGGTCTGGTCAAGAAAACAACTTACTTCGAAAAATGTGTAATAAATCTTTTGTTCATATTGTTCTATTTCGTGGAAGCTACCCTAATCATCTGTGGTTACCCATCCTTATACTTCTACTGCATCTCTTTTTTTTCTAATCTTTAAGTATTTTATGATTTTGTAAAGGTTTGTGAAACCATGTTCATTCAAAGGTGATAATGCAACCTAGAGTGCTTTCTAGTATTTTCGAAGCACATGAAAAGTAATGAATGTCTCACAATCTTGAAGGTTCCTTTTTAAAACTCCTTTGTTTCCTCAAACATCACGGTGCTTTTCGGATTTTGCAAACTCTTACTGCCGCTATTGTTGCAGCTAACTCCTCATGACAGTTTCATTCAAAACTTATAGGATTTCTATAAGGATTTGCAGAACGAGCTATCCTGTTCTTTTCCCTGCTAGTCTTTCTTGTGATGCTACCCTTACTCAAAGATGAGTTGAGTTATACGAAGTCATAGGTCGTTAGGTAGCGCGATCCCATGCGAGGGCAATTCTCTCCTTCACTCCACTGCATCGCTTCCTTATGTGAACCTGCGCTTGTCCCTTGTACCAACACCAATAGATGTCGCTCTACCTCATACCTACGTTGATGGCGTTAATTTTGTCCTCTCAACCTCTCAAACAACCCTAGACCGGTTTTGTTCGACTGTTATACCCACCATGTATTTGCCATCGTTTTACCTGGCGGCTGCGTCTAAACCCAGGCAATGTAGTCAATCTATCTCTCGAGAAAGACACCTCTGGTTTACCTTACTTCACGCTGTTTGGCTGCTCTAACACCCATTCCTTTCGTGGCTTTCATTTCATTCCAGTGATGTGACCTCTCTGCTTGAGGCTGCTACTCTACCTTCGGTCCGTTGAACAAAGCTTAATGGTATCGTCGTCTTTTTTCATCAGCAACGACAGTGGAATATTTAGCTCCCCCATATACTACAAAATTTCTCGCTCTCAAATTTCTAATTACACTTGAACGAACCGGATGATGTTGGATAGCAACTGTTCACTTTTTCTCGATACTTGAAAACTGTGATATAAATAGTGCTTCTCTCCCGAACACATATGCGACGCTTAGACGAGCCCAGCTATTATGCCATGTCAAAAGGCTTGTGCTTTTAATCAAATTTGGACATTTCTTCCTCTTACTACAGTTACTACACCCCATGAGAAGAAACAAGTAGGGCTATGGAGCCTCCGTTTTGTCATACATTCGAATTTTTTAAGCGTCTCCTAAATTATCGATCAAACCAGCTGAACTATTCGTTTTATTCAGCACTAAGCATATCTCCTACTGTATCCTGCCTGTTGTGAACTATTGCGTCAAATTGCGGATCTGCGCGCGTTGAACTCAAGAGACAGAGAAGACAGGCAGTTCGAATGTCACTTTGTATTTCTCTTTGGCTTCAAATCGAAGGTTCCTCGTCTTTCACGTGGTAGTGGTCTTGTCTCTGCTGGATTGGTGTGAATGTTTCTGTTGTGTAATATTTGGAGATGTTCTTAATGCATACTGGTTAATGCTCGCTTTTCAAGAGTACGTCTCAGCCTAACGTCGAGTGGTATTATTTATTTCTCCAAAGTGCTGAGTAATATCCTTTCTCCTTGTTCATGAATCTTGCATGCGTGTGAGTTCCTGGAGCGCAGTAGGTAGCCCGTAGAGACGTTGAGAAAAGTCGAACGAAAAAGGGTACCTTGAAGTTTACGCAATATATCAAATGTTTCCATCATTTAATTTTAAAATATCTAAGTTTTTTACCTTCAGCAGCATCTTGTCGTAACGCGCTGCTGTGCGTTCAATGCCTTGCAGAACGTTCTCAGTCACATCATCCCATCGTTCCTCAACAAATCCTGCCCGCATTGCTTGTCTACGGGTTTCATTAACCTGAATTCCTTCAAGTAAGTGCAGATGGTAGAGAAATTTTCCGTCGACTTTGTCCCCGATGTTTCCTTGCGATCTACTTCAGGCAGATCATTCACTTCCTCCTATTTCTTTTTTTTCCTGAACCAATGAATTACTTGTGCACAACCTGTGCGCTTGCTCACCTGTGTTTGGTAACGTAGATCGATCCAGCAGAGATATCCTCCCCTTTTCAAAACTCGTGCACACTCGCGGAAGAACTGCTCGCAATCCCGGTAGAGGTGTGAAGACTCAACATTGAGCACTAGAAATCATTACTCTAGTAAAGCTCGTTTGGAAGTTTAGAAAACATTGGTACACTATTAAGTAAACTATGCGACTATATTTTCATCTTCCTTTCCTTCTTATTCTCGGCAAATTCCCAGCATGGTAATGGTACTCAATTGGTAAATGGAACCTCATTGAAGAAAATGACGCTAGGAAGTAAATCCATCGCACATTTTAATCTCTGTTGTTCTCACCTATGTCAAACTGGTGATTTTCAAAAGGTAGGTGGTGAGCGTCTCCAGAAACCGTATCTGCATTGTCTAATGCGCAACGATCCACCCCCTTTACACATTGGATTCGAGGGTGTGCTCTAAATCAGTTGTGTTTTGCAGAAAGATTGTGAAGGATTGAAGCCATACTAACCTTTCAACCCATTTCATACCATTTCCTTGGCCACATCCAACCTCCAGCAGTTGTAATCCATCCAGCAGAGGATAGTCAGGGTGAACCATAAGTGAGCGCTCATATAGGTAGTAGTGCGGACGATCCAAATCTGAAACTTGTTCATTGCCGTCAGTAATTGCGAATCTGTTTCTACAAAGGTGAGGCTTCTTTGCTTCCGGAGAGAAATTTACCTGCTTCTAAGGAATATTTTTCTACAACAGCCACCATTTGCGTGTCTTTGACTGCAGATCTTTCAGTTGGCCAGTACCCAAGATTCATGAACTGAATCCCAAGTGCTGGAGAGAGATAGCGCATGATTGGATACAGTATCAGTCGATCGAATATGAAAAACCAAAGTCTAAGAGAAAGATCGTATATTTTATGGACGAGCCACATATCGTCTGGAAATTGTTGGGAATGCTCTCTTCTTCTCTGCCTCTTTCGCGCATCGATTGTGCCAATTATTTGAGACTCCAGCTTATTATGGTGGAAACAGTACTGTGAAACTATGTGTTCCTGTGTTTTAGTTCAATCATGACTGGACGTCAAGGTGGAAAAGCTAAGCCACTGAAGCAACCGAAGAAGGCCGACAAGACTTTGGATGAAGTAAGCTGTTTACCTATATGTAAATTCAGGGGAATTCTGGAAATATTCTGAGACATACACGGGCGACTACATAATTATTATAGTATGCCGCCAGTATTTGGCAATCACTTCATTAAAATAGGAAATCCCTATATCAGGCTTGTAATGAACTATAATATTATATCTGAACGATACGATGTAGTGAAGCACAACATGCTCCTACTTTTCTTAACTCTGTTCTTTCGCAACGGGAAGGGAAATAACGCATTCAAGGCTCAGAACTGAGTAATGTAGTGTATATTTCCGTTTCTCCCTCAAATCATTCTATCGCTAGGGAAAAAATTGTATTTTACTATCGATATTTCTCCCCAATTCTCTGTATATCTCATGTTCTACTTGTTCACGCCGGTGGAAAGTAAAAGTTGTCAAAGCAAGGTTTCGCGGTGAATTCGAAGATAAACTGCACTTCGACCGTGGAGTTTCCTCCTAAATGTGTTTCTAACAGGTGTTCAATTCATTCAGGGGAACTTTTTGAGACTTCCGCCATTCACGTGTTTCTATAAAATCAGATTTTTCTTCAAATAGGTGCTTTGCTTCTGCTATTGACTCTAGCCGATACAGTGAGCGAAGTGTGCTGAGCAGGAATGTGCCCGGTCTGTAGCATCACTTATCCTCGCTTCCTAGGCAGGTATAAAAATCTCAGGAAGATTCGGGAGGCCGCCGATGGCAATATTTCAATTTTTTGAAATTCGGTTCCAATTGAGTGTGTCTACGATGAGCAATTGTAAAGAAGCACGTGACCTCAAGACATACTCAAATTTAGTTTCAATTGCTCCTCCTAGGCCTGAGATAGAATGACAAGTTCTGTGATGTAGAATCTGGGGGCCACTAAATATGGGGCCGCTACCATGCATACATGTAAAACATGTCTTTTTAGGAAGACCTCGAATTCAAAAAGAAACAGTTGGAAGAGAAGAAGAAGCTTGCCGAGCTGGCAGCTAAAGCACAGAAGGGACCTTTGGGTAAGAAAGTTTTTCCTGATCTGGGTATTGGTGAATTCAGTGATTCTTATATAGTGGTGGTTTTTTGGCATGTACAGCACGAATTTCACTTCTTTTTTTCTTAACAGCGTCATTGAGATGCGAATAATAGTAGTACTGGTTTCTTTAGGAGCTTGTCAGACTAGCCTTCAAACTGGACACCAATAGAATTTCTAATTTGTTAGGTTCCGACATTTTTAAAAAAACCTTATCATAATCCAAATATTTCCGTATTTTTACGACCGTTCTTTTTCTATCCTCTCTTGCATTTAACCATTCTGAGCGCTAGTTTTGGTAAATTTTTGATTTCCAACTTTTATGTTCGCTTTGAGAAAACTCTTTAGCATTAAGATTTTTTCAGACAAGTTTTATAAAGTAATCAACATTTGTGATCACATTGTTCGTGCTTGGCATGCTGAATAATCAGAATTCAGATATGTACAGTCTGTTCTCTGAAACGTACACTGCCATCCTCGCCCCGATTGAACAAAGCGGCGCGTGTGCGTCCAATCGGGGCGCGAAGCTGCAACAGCCGATCAGCCTCTCCTCGCGTTCCGAATGATCCCTTCGCGCCCTGATTGAACGCATACGCGCCGCTTTGTTCAATCGGGGCGAGGATGGGGACGTTTCAGGGAATGGACTGTAGTGAGGAGTGGTCGCTTTACTTGTCAGCGTAACGATTACTATTTATCAGGTGGTGGTGGCATCAAGAAATCTGGAAAAAAGTGATTCGAGCTCAGGAAGATTGCCCCGCTCATTCATTCTTTCTCGAAATGTATTGTCATTCCTTTGCCTCATAAAGCGTTCTATTTGTGTCAGTGGATTTCGATGGGAACATCCTAGAAAATCAGAAATACTGTGTAGCTCTGAGAGCTCTTCAGCACATGCATCACATATACCTAGAATTGAACCTAGAATGTATGATCTTCACACATCATTCCTTCCTTGCAAAAATGTCCGTCAGAAAGTCCTTCCTATGCTGATGGAGAATCAGCAATTCCACCATACTCAGCACATAAGGCTTGTGGGAATCGCTGAGTACATGATGTTTTCATGTCATTATCATTCAAAGACTGACAGATATTCCGTCTTATAATGGACCGTTAGTTAATCCAAAGACCTGCCTTATACAATATCTCGATGTCAAAGAAGGTAGCTTCCGATATTGCAATTTCATGCTCTGACGAAGGCGAACTCTTTAAAACGTTAGCCGTTAATGAAGGAGCTAACAAACAGCTTTACCACGCTAACCAACTAACACTATATAGATTTCTAGATGGTTTGTTGAACTTGCACTTTTACACATTTCCAAACGTACTTCCGAAAAAGTGATGTTCTTCTCTAGATTTCCCGTTCGAGCATTTGTGTACTGGGTGGCGCAATAGTCAGCGCTTTTTACGACAGATGTTTTTGAGCTACCGTCCATACTTTTCTCAGAATAAGCTTTGTATTCCTTATTTTTGGTCATGTTAATAACTCTATAGGATTTGTCCTAAAAGCTGTTCCATAAAGTATGTTATCTGAGCTTCCCGGGTGCTACGCGTACAACACCGCCTTGTCGACCACTGAAGCCTCCTAGTGAGCTTGGAAGAGAAAGCGTTCATAACAGAACAAAGGATCAGCTCATAGAATAATTTCTCACTGCGAACGGATATGAGATCGACAAATGAGACTGTTTATATTTTTGAAAGGTTCGCTAGCGACAATCAGTTTGTAATATGGGAACAGTGCCATCAACTGGAAAATCATCCCATTTCTATCCGGTATGGAATAAGAATCAACATTGAGATGTACGTCCTGAAAATCGCAGAAGACTGATTTCTAGCCTAAGTCGAGAATTATTCTGGTTCTACGCAAGAATTACTTAGATACTTAGATGGCCCGACTTTACTAGTTGTGCGGGCCCCAGCATCGCATCCATTCGGTTCGTTCTCTCGCCATCGCCTACGCAAAAATTATTTTGATTATTTCACTAGAAGTCAGAGCACATCTAGAAATCGGTTGGAGGAGTGTGTGTGTGTGTGTCTCTCCATTTGATCAACTTCTTCATCATTCGCTTCGTAGCCAATGTTTAATCCCTTCGAGCATGACGTACCATCGAAGCCCAAACCTTGTCTAGTGTTAAAACCGCTTTGAAAGCATGGAAGTGGAACGTTGACGAAGTTCTGTTGTCCACATTCATTTCTGCTAGGGAAAATTTACACCTGTGCTGCACTAGCAACAACAATTTTTGAGTTACAATAGAAATTTTGGGTTGTTTGCTGTTTACCGTTGGGTCACACCGTACACCGAAGCAACATATCAACATGCTGACAATTTCGTTTCTTATGAACGCAAGAGTGCCTGGCAACACGTTCAGAACGAACTAAACCATCCCTTTCCATCCCGTGCCTTTTCTTGCTCATGTATCGGCACGGTTGCACACTTCTGAAGTGCACGCACAGCATAAATTTACACCGAGGTACACTTTTACTCGCACAGATTCCTTTTTTTTCAAATAAAACTCTTCGCAATGACAGTGAACACTCATTACATATGTTTATAATACGTCAACAAATACATATAACTCATTTATAGTCTCTCTATACATGAAAACAAATGAAAATAGAGAAACAGAGTGAATCTCAAGAAAATAAAACGGTGAAATCGGAATGTCTACAAGCTCACATCGGAAATATGCGGAAAATGAATCGCATCTCAACTAGGAGATTATGGAGAGGAAAAGATGATTTTCTAATTATGCGTGATCCAGAGTGATGGTTTACATAGAAGTTATGAAAAGTGAGGAAATTAACCGGCCATCACAGAAGCGAAGTGTTCAAAAAACGGTGGCGGTATTGTACTTGTTTTGCCAGAAGACTAAGATCAAAGTTACACCATACATGCCAGCTGCTATCCAACATTGCATCGCCTTTTCGCTGTACTTCGTCTCAATGTCTCTGAAACAGGTTACGTTCGCAATGATCAAAGCATAGGTATAGCGTAAAGTGACGGAGAAGATAGTGTGATAAATTTTGTAAGCTGAAATCAATAACAAAAAAAAACAGAGTTGAAAATATTTTGTCGATATTGTTAAAGCTGTTCAGAAGCTGCAGAAAAAAAAACATTTTTGTCTCTCACGAATTGCTCTCTTAGTGCGCTTCGTATACCATAGAACAGTAGAACAGAGTAAAAAAAACCCAACATATTTTCACATGAAGTGCCCCAAAATCTTTAGAAAAAATTTTCCAACTAAAATTTTACATGGAAATTGTTTGACACGCAGAACACGGACGTTGTCGCACGGTAATCTCGTTCGAGCGCCGCAAACGAGTGTTCTAGGGTAGATGTCCGGTATATAAGGCAATTCAGTGTCTTTTCGAACAAATATATGTGGACAGGGGTCATTTCATGAGCGGATCACGATGACCAGCATTACTGGGTATGCCATTATCATTTCCTTGCCGAAAAGTGCATTTTGTTCGAATTCCATGCACTAGTCTTAACGTAACCAACGAACATGGAACAATGTTACGAAATGGATGCCATATTCGTGCCCTGCATTTCACGTCCCTCTCTTCCTACACGAAATTTCGAAGAAAAAAGACCTTTCTCAAGTTTTTGGGATCTTACAGGCAGGAACTTTAACCGCATTCCAAGGCAGACATCTGTTTCCTCAGCAGCACTATGACACTAAGCACCGTACTTTAAACTGCTGCGTAAATTGGTGAGTCATAAAAGAACCAGAACGAACACCATATAATGGAATCGTAAGCTTAAATAGATACGAGATGCAAGCGTAATCGGTCCACCTTGGTTTTAGACGAGATATCATTTCAACAACGATAGACTCTTGCTTTTTGTACTCTGAGACTTTACCGTCCTCAAATGTAAAGGGGTGGTTGTTGACAACATCCACACTTTGTCAGAGTTCCACTTTCTACACCATTTTGGAAAGATATTCGCCGACTCGTTATATTCATATACTTCGAACTCACTTGCTCAGCGTTACAAATTACACTATTGGATGGGAAAATGGAACAAATGAAAGCTGTCCCTTCTTTCCGTCTCACTTCATTTTACCTTCCTTCTCCCCACAATTCAGGTGCTATTCATTCGCAAGAATCGAGAATGTATCTTGAAGCTACAGTGCCAGAAACCATCACGCCTAGTGAGTGTTACGGACAAATGAGTAGGATTATGCAATATCACTGGGTTTTCCGTCCAACAGACTCATAAATAATTGATTTTCACGCGTCAACAAAGGGGAACCTGAGGGACCTTGCTGCGCGGGGACCAGTATTCGTCAAGATGTCCCCTTTGAATTGCATTTAAGTTTCTGAGTCCCTACTGTGGGGTAATGCTAACAACGCTAACAATTCTTAACACTTTAAAATAACGTGATCCACACACGAACTGCGCTATTTGTTGAAGAGGTTATCTGCATCGTGAACAAGAAAGCAAATATATAGGTAAATACCGAAATGATATCGAAAGTGCTGTGTATGTACAGATAAAGGATGGAAGAAAGAAATAAAAGATGGAAGAAAGAAATAAAAGATGGAAGAAAGAAA
>KN727616.1:13648-26058 GCA_000816745.1 Ancylostoma duodenale | reverse complement strand
GTTACGTGGCACACGGGTCCGAGGGAAAACGTCGCGGAGCGGCGCTTTCGCTCGGGAATACTATTTTTTATGAGTTTAAATGGCCCAATCTATGTATATAACACAACCGATGATGACGTTGAAGGTGAAGAACTTTCCAGTGAAGAGTTTGAAAAGATCCTCCTTACTTTTGTTACCGGTGCTCTTATTATAGTCTTCTATTCCACTTCTTTATTTGATTTGTCTGGATCTATCGAAGTCACTTGAGATTTTCCTTGTTGAGATGATTCGTACGGATTACTTGAAGAACACTTTTTGAAATGGATTTGCGGCTTACTTTTTTTTTACCAATCTTTTGCAATGATAATTTTGAAGGCGGCTGCAGTATGTGTTTACAACGCTAGAGTTTTTACTTCATCTAAAATCTCATTCTAGCACCTTCATTCGAATAATTTACTTAAATGATTAAACAAACTTTCGGTAAAACCGCTCCTTGAATATATTCGAAAATTTGAGCATTTGAATACTCTCTTTCCCGAATATACTCGAAATTCAAATATTCGAAAAAGTGTACGGTGGGGCGTATCAAAACGTGCCCGCGATGGAAACGCAGGTATAAGTGGCCACGCGAGAAACCCACGGTATAGAAGAAGCGCTGTTGGAGTGGAGTTGCCCTTGGAGTGGATTTTTCCTGTTTTCTTCTTCGGTCCGGATCCGCCCGACAACCCGTCTTTTCCACCGGAGCCATCAGGAGCCCATTTTGAGTTTTATCTTTCTTTGCGTGATCTATTATAGTTTGTCACCATTGTGTCGTTCAAATAATAAATTGCATTTTTCCTTCGTGTTAAAATGCACGGTAAAATCGTGAGTACGATTGGTCCATCTGAGAATCTGTTCAACCTGGTTCCCTTGCAAATCACAAAAGTCAATTTTTCAATATGTTCGACTGTTCGATCACCCAATTTTTTTCAATAATTTGTAAATATATTTTACATTCAAGTCTACACATCGTCAAAGAGTCTTTTACTGTAGTCCTTAAATGACTTCTTATTTGAGCATGCTCAAGGATTTGATGTCTTGTTAACTATCATACAGTAACACAGGAACGTAAACATTTAAGCGCGATTCGTAAAATACGCGGCAAAACACATCACCTGATTCACACAGGAGCGTCAAAATATGATTGAGCAAGCAAGAGGACTATGTATCAAATTATCCAGAGTAGGAGGTCAAAGACAGATCAGATGCCTGGAGGAAGCATGCGGTACAAAGCAACAAAGTTTCAGTACAGATAAATGAATGAAGAACGTTAGGATAAATTGATACATAGAACTCAACAAAATGGTGAAACAATATAATCGACACAAAGAACGAGGTGAGATCAGAGATCAAGTACAATTCTAACAGTTAATCTCTATCGAACGCTATGAGATTTATACACCTGCAAAGATCTCGTGTATAAATAAACGTTTTCAAATAAAAGGGAAAATACAAAGAATACGGAAACCCTAAAACGGAAAAATTTGACATCAATGCGACTATCGTTGGTCAACAGAACTGTTGGTTTGAAAGATTGGCAGTGAAAAAATAAGCGCTATTTATGGGCAACGCTGCCAAGACAATAGCGCATAATTGGAGGAGTAAAATTAGCCCAAAAGTTGCCCAAGAATTAAGAGTCTAATGGGTATTGAGTAAAAAAGAGCGCTGTTGTTCTGTGAAGGTTGGAAGTACCAAGATGGTCGGTCTTTCTCTGTCTACATAAAGGCACCGCCGCACCTTAGAATCATTTCTTAAATGGAGGGAAACTGCACGAACTCCTGTTATTCCGCCCAAATCTACCGATAAACCAGTATACTACCTCAAACTTCAGGGAGTTTGCGGACGGAGCCCAGCGGGTTCTTTTCGCCATGCCCTTTTCTTGCTGGTCACACATAGCGCACACTTCCTATTTTGTTACGGAGATGATAGGTATCTCTCATGAGTATGGATTTCCCAGAAACTACGTGTCCAGAAACTGGAGGGCACTGTTCAGAAAACTCGTCCTCTCGCCTTAACATCGCCCCGGCTCCGCCCACAAGCTCCCTGAGAGGTGTGGCACAAAAACGGGTTTTTGGCGGTTTCACACGGAATGACATATATCATTGTAATCAGCAGCTCCTAAAAATTCTTCTCATCTTCTCATGCAAAAGTCTCAAAAAGCGCTTCGAGGTGGGACGTTGCCCTTAACTTGAATGTTACCATGGCCCGTCTTTACAAGGATGAAAGTTGAATACTCGGGTAAAACAGTTGCAGCTTCCGGCCTGTAAAATAATGTAAAAACTGAAATACACAGCTGTTGACCCTTTGAACACCATCTGCTTTTGCAGCTACTTTTTCCTTTTTCTCGTTAGATTTCTCCCAAGCTCCCATCTGTGAGAAAAAAAAACAATGAAACATGGACAAAGAACTCGATGTGGTCCCGAAATCAGAGCAAAATTCACTAGTTCTATTCAATTCCTTAATTAAATATGATTGCCTAACATGATACTCCCTGTTACTGTTTATACAATATATTACTATAGCTTGAAAAATCCTCTAAAAATAGAATAAATTGCTCAAAAAACCGCCATTACTAACATGAAGAATACTTCACTCTTACAGAACCAAGGTGATCCGATGCGGCTAACATTGAAATTCATGAATAATAATGGAATAATGATGAGAAAGAGGAATGTTTACTTCTTGGGATCAAGAATTTCACGTTTTGGGAACAATTCGTTCACGTACCGTGACGTTTTGCTTTTGGCTAAGATAGCCATGTGCAGATTCGATCTGAGGGGCACTCGAATGTTCCAAAACGAGAAGAGATGTAGAAAAAGGTTAGAGGCACTTTGCAGCTGGTATTCCTGGTTGGGGAACTTCACAGACAGAAACTGTGAATTATCGCCTGCTTTGGAATTGAGGACACTGCCTTACAGTGGCAATATGCCGACGAATCGCATAGAGATGGGCAGCAGAAAATAGTCCCGGAACCCACTGGACTGCTCACACCGCATGTGGATCTGCTTCGCTCGAAAGATACATGTGGAATCACTGGGATGTTGTAGAATCACTAGCTGTTGAAACCTTCCAACAAATACTTCAAGCAGAAGCTGAAGAATTTCCGGAAAAGTCCTTCGGCTTTTTCGTTGAACCGGTCTTGTAGCACTTCTTTTGCCATGTGCAGAAACGGCTCTTCCATGGCTTGGAAATATTTGTGCTCAATTTGAGAGGCCTGAAAACGTTTTCTGGTTAGTACGACTGTGCAGATATACCACGAACGTCATTTATATTCTCCTTCCGGCAGCTGTTTTCATAATTACATATAGTTTGTGTTGTTATAACCAGTTACTGCTATGTAATTAGGAGAGTGCTACATGTTGAAATTATTACTGAAGTCGTTTAGAATGTCTTCGCCGCGTGAACGCTTTGTTTATGCCTTCTTAAATGAATAAAAGTCATTCTCAATTTTTTTTTCTGAAATTTTCCTAAAGTCTCAATCGGGAGATCTAACAGCTCATTGTAAATAAGGCAGCAGTAATGATAAATACTGTACTTAGGGCCGAATAAAAACCGAATAACTCCACTCGTCGCGTTATCCATTCTGGACTAGATCCGAAGAATTCAAATGTTTAACTGAGGGATAGACCTAAATGCCTCCCTATCATTCCTGAAGGATTGTATCGCTTCCCCTTGAATTGAATCTTCAAACTCCGAACAAACCGATACGCATCTAATGCATTAATATACTCTCGGAAGACGTTTTATCGAGTGCCTTGAAGGCACCTTTCCACCTTAGAAACGTTTTTGAGATCTTCACTTGGAAGGAATTTCCAGTAGCAACAGATAACTACATATGATATACGTGCTTTTATGCGAAACAGCTGAAAAAGCTGTTTCCGAGCACCAGTTCTTGGGGAGCTTGTAGGCGGAGCCAAGTGGCTGGCCAAGTTGGGAGAAGGAGGTTTCTAAATAGTGCACTCCCAGGAGCGCACCTCCTGAACAATTCATATTTCTCAAGTTCCTCATCGTGCCCTCCCTGAAAGGATAGAAAATGCGCTCCATGTGTGACCAGCATGGGAGAGTGCATGGCGTGGAAACTTTGTAGCCCTCTCTTGGCTCTGCGCACAACCTCCCTAAACTTGGCGCAGAGAGGACTTTTTGCAGTTTTCGATAGAATGACATACTTGTAATCAGGAGCTCCTGCAGATCATTTCCATGTGAAAATCTCAAACATGATCCACAGATAAAATTGCGCCTCTAGAGAACTGTTCAAATCAATGGTGCCAGCACATCCTGGAGGTGCACATGCGGCAAATGGGTGTTGGTTCTTGGGTAGAGTCAAAGAGTAAAAACAAGTACTAGGTTGAAGAGAAAGTAATGGAAGAAACGGCATCCAAGTCGTATTCTCATCTCCAACTTCTGGGTTTCTCCTAGTGAATTTAGTCTATACCTTTCAAATCTATAACATTATTCCAACGAATGGGTGGAACGCTGTTTCTCTCTTCTCAGAATTGTGCAGGATACGGCTAGTCATACGAAGGGACTCCCGCTTAAAAATGGTCAAAATCAGCGGGCTCTTTTTCTCAAAAGAAGAAGCTGAGGGATGGGACAAGATAGTGATGAGAGAGTGACAAGGCAGGAGAGTAGGTATGATAAGTTACAAGAGTGCCGGACGGTCCCGCGAGTTTGCGGCAGGACTTTTTATCGAAAAAAGTGGAAATTTTGGCATGCGAAATGGGCGACGTAGAGCAGTGTTTTTCGAATTTGTCGTTTTTCTCCAATGGTTCGCCTCGGTTTCCGGATCAGGGCTACCCATATGGTAGCCGTGTCTGTCGTACCCTGCGGGAGCAACTCGAATCACAGGAATCCCTTCGTGCTGTGATGTGAGACCGTCCAAGGCGTGGCTCCTTATAAAAGCCAATATCTCCAGATTCGAAGTAAATCGGTCGGTCCTGTAGTGTGAAACATTTGGCCACCTCCTCCTTGATTACATTGTTGTCACTCACCCCAGTGCTTGCAAAAGTGTTGCAGAGCAGCTCATAATAGAGGTTGGGTCAAAATCATCACTTCAAAACTGAAGGCGTAACTGCAGCAACAGACACTCCCTGGCCCTCCAAGAGCCACAGGGTAATCCTACATACAGGGTGACCCAAAAGTCTTCGGCCGGTGTTCAAATGCAGCGAAAACGTTATACAGGGAGCGATCGTGACCGAATTAGGAGGGTGATTTACCAAGAGTGCTTCCAGCAAAACATGTCCTAATTCGATCTCCACAGCCCTTTCTTTGTTAGTATGACAAAGCCGGAAACATCTCCTATCGAAGTTGCCCATGGACATTTGTACGTCATCATCACATCTCAAGAAATTTTCCGAAGTTTCCTGTGAGAAGATCTGGCTGAAGAGAAAAACCAGTTGCAGCACTAATGTCCCTATGAGATCAGGAAACAAATCGTATAGTATTGCTGAGGGTGCCCAATACGGCAGTCAGATTGTGGTAAAGAGAAGACTGACCTCAGCAGAACTGCATTCTCGCTCGTCCATCGAATCGTTTGCAGAATACGAGTGAAGTCCCGAGGGGGGACTCATGTCATAATGACTTTAGGAGATTAGGTGCTAACAACGTCTTTGAAAATATTTTAGATCGGTGCGTTGAACGTTCTACCACGAAGGATGTTCGTTTCGCACCTCAGAGCTGCCTTCAAATTTGTGTACTTGCTCAGCATACCCACTTCGTCTTCAGCCCTCTCACAACCTACCTTTAATCCCCGTGAACATGCAGTCCAGTGTTTCTGAAAGAGAATGTCCTGCTGTGGTTTACGTCACAACTTCCTCCCTGCGGACATCCTTTGAACGGCATCCAGGGGAAAAGTTTGGACGATGCGCAAATGTCCAGAGGTAAATCCACTTTGGAACGTTTTCGCCTTTGCTGCACCAGCAAGAAACAGGTTTCTGAGATCTTAATAAGGCGATTTTGTTGGTAGTGGTCCTGGTAAACCATTCTCTCAATTTGACCATCGTTGGTTCCTATTTAGAATTTTTGCGGCACTTTAACGCCGGCCAAAGACTTCTGGGTCACCCTGTATACGGAACCTCCTATTATGTAACCAGGCCATGCCTGATAGAAACATCAGCAATGAGGGATACGAAAACTTTGAAGAATTTCTTCGATTACTTTCTCCTCAACCTAATATTCATGTGCTTAGTTACTTACAGAAATTTGACTGTCGAATATCTGTCAGCTACACACTTCAAGAATTCAGAAAGAAAAACACTGCTTCCACTTTTCGAGTTCAATTATGTTCTATTGAAGATTTCTCCATTGTAGGCACTATGAATTCTTATAGTACGAAGCAAATATTCATACCTTTGCTTTGTGCATCTTCCCGACTGCGGTCAACTTATCACAAGCAGGTTGCACATCACCAGGTCTCTCCTCAACAGCGCTTATTACGTCGTCGAAAACCTGAAATACCAATAGTACACTTCTGGAGGTTGAAATGGGAAGGGTGTTTAGCCCGAGATACCGCAAACTAATTGTGAGTAGCAGAGAACGAAAAAAGAGAAAAAAGGACATAGTGAATATTATTATATTATTCCAAATTATGAAAAAGAAAAGGAGAAAATATATTCCACGAACAATGAAAGGTTCGATGCTGACAACATTGACGTAGTAATGCTAACTTCTGGGATTTTCATATTGAGAGGATTTGTTTCATTCTATTTCTAGAATATCCGCAGCACAACCACTATTCAAAAAGGTGAAACTCTCAATCTTGCTAGATAAGAGCTGGTGGCTTCAACAGTTTGGCCAGAAAGGTCAAAGTAGCCTTAATTATACATATAACGCACCTCTAAGAAGAAAAAAAATAAGGGAAACTCATTTTGCAGCAGAACATCTCAAAGCGACGAATTAGGATATGAATAAAGTTTTCAGGGTTGATCAATCTTGTTTGTGAGATGCCCTTCATCGTAGGAGCATTGAAAGCGTATGTGCCCTAAAGAGTACAGGTGCCCTGTACTTTGACTTGCGGGGGCCATTCCATGTATCAAATCAGCGTCCTAGAGTCCTCTGTACCAATTCACAAACTCCGGAAGGATGGGCGGCTCGGTTGGCCGGGAGCGGGACAGAACCATAGACTGTGCGAACGGCAGCGAACTTTTTGCCACTGCCCCCTAATATGTAGATGATTTGAAAATTTTAAGAACGATAATTGGTGAGATACGGAAGGCCAGAGATTGAGAATGAAAATGTCTAAAACGATTTCACTAGTATTCGAGTCAACATTGTAGGTATGCGTTAGAGCGTAATGAATTCATGCAACGAAGCAACCACGGAAACTTTCGCTCCTCAGATTTTCACAATTCCCGGAAATTTAGCGCAGTTTGATTGGTTGCTGTACAATAACAACAACGGAAACCCATTGCATTCAGCGCAGTAACTGGTACATCTTTGTGCTGGCGGTCAATTTGGACGAGTTTCCCGTTAGTTGTTTGTTGCGCAAATTGCAACAGAAACAGCTGTTTTGCTGCAATCTTGGTGAAATTCATTTGTTTTTTCTCGTTGTGAGTACCTTTCATGATTTTTCGTACATTTTGCTATTTTTACTAGCTGGAATGTTTTCTCATTTGAATTTAAGCAATTTGGTAACGGTTCAAACTAGTTTTCTTTAAAATTTCGATTTTTTTTCCAGATTCTACTTCACTAGAAAATCTCATGATGGTTTGATTTTTGAGTGATGACATCGCGAAGTGTCACACATTTTCCTGTGGTTATTTATCTCGATGAGGTATGAAAAGGCTGCAGTTTAGAAAAAATGAGCTGGTTGCGCAAATATCCAACCGATGAGAAGAAGACGTTATCGATCTTTCGATGTCTTTCCCATCCCATGGCTCATGCAACTCCACCAAACCTGCCACACCTATCCTGGCCATGAGCTTCTAGAACCTGCGTTTTTGGTTCTATCGGAAAGTCTCGACTTTGTGCAAATGTTCAGCACCTTCTATAACTTCCAAATACAAAATATACGAAATACATACACTGAGTTTTTCAAGATGTACATTTCCGCTGGTGCTGCCTTTAAAGTGTACTAGAAGTCACTGGGCAAGTCCAGTACAACATAATCGAATCCAGAATGCCCCTCCTCCATCCCTTAGCTTCCACTGCCTACAAGCGACAAAGAGCACACAAAATCCTGCAACTTTACGCACTTTTCCTACAAATTACTGATTTGACGGGTAGAGGCGAAGAGAGGAAGCAGTGCAACGAGCTAAGCAGGAGAAGCCTCTAATCACCACTGAAGAATCAGCAGCGCAGAAAGTGCAGACATTCTTCGGACTTTTTGCTACATTACTAAAGCATGCTGCTCACGTTGCGTTGCAGCTACAAAGCTCTTCTCCACACGGAGGCAATTCCACTGCATAACTTTGTAAACTTTAAAAGCTCAGCTGTTATAGTTGCCATCACTGGATAATAAAGAAATTGCTAGGTGCGGTATAAATACTCTGCCAAACATTGTTCTCGTTTGAAGAGAAAAAAGAAGAAATTCTTCGAGCTTTTGTAACCCGTGTCTAACCGGCGCCACGAGGGGGACCCCACTAGACATTTCCCAAAGATTGTGATTAGTAAGAGGTTAAGTGAATAGTATCGGGTCTGAATGCGTCATTGAGATTACCCAGGGTAAATTTGTTGAGACCCGTGTTAACGATCCGTATGCTTGGGGTGTGCTAATACCAGTGGCGCACGCAGAAAGTGGGCGGGAGGGGGAGGGGGGTGGGAAAAAAATGGGGTCTCCGCCGTTTTCGGGACCCAGATGGGAAATGAAATCAATAAAAATATTAATTATAACGATAAATAGTGAATAAAAATTACATTAAAAATGACAGTAGAAGTAAACAATTAAAAATGAACTAGTGCAAGATTTTTATTTGCATTGAAAAGTGATTTCGAAGATTTGGCGACCCATTCTCGGAGCCCCCCCCCCCCCCTACGCCCGCCACTGGCTAATACGTTTACCCTGGGTAATCTAAATGATCCATGGGGCCGCTGAAGAGGCATTGGCTTGTGCAGCGAAAGTTAATAAGAAATATTTCTAACGTACATAAGCATGTACTATTTATGACATGTTCGTATTACAAAGGTTTTCTTCCGCAGTGAAAAGCGCCTTTTTTGAATGTACGAAATTCCTTCCCCCCCCCACCCCCCTCCCCCTCCCCCCTATACCGACTATGCTCCGCTAGTAAATCCTTTTCTCCATAGAATCAAACTTGTAGGAAGGGCCAAGCCGTAGATGGTGTACCGCATGGGTAAACGAAGTGTACCGCATGGGAAAGTAACCCTTTAGGAATTATTCTAGTCGACCTCATTTAGACTGGCTAACATTTGTCTTTGGCAGTTATTGCTTTAGATGAGTATATGCTGCAATTTTGAAACATTGCGGGGAATGTGATGCACACGGTGCATCACGCGAAACGTGCTCTTCATGTGCATAAGACGTTCCCCTATGGTTAGGTGATGCAAATGGTGAAATATCTCAAAAATGCCCTCTGGCCATCCGCGCTCGCCAGACAAAAATGTACTCGCTCCGCAATGTGTTAAAGTTGACTGAATGCGCCTGGTTCTGCAGTTCCTGTGTCTTCATCAGCAGGGGGTTTCGCACAGGATACTGCCGCCCGCGAGAGCAAACCATTCGCTAGCATACGTGGGTGCAAATCTGGTGCAGCTGTACTTGCACTGGGCCTCACACCAAATGAGTTGAACCGCTGTCGTAATGTCTAGGAAGGACATGTGTAAGCTATTTTTAAGTTGTTCTAAAACGGTGCCGTATGGAGCATGATTATGCAAGAGCAAATGATTGAAGAGAGACTACTCAGTCTGATCAAATTAGTAAAAAAAATTAATATTATACATAGATGGAACGATAAGCGCTTGTGATAAACAAATACATGAAACAGATAAAGAAATGAATAAATGTGTGAGGAAATATGATATAAAGAGAAGGGATATTCATGAGAACCACAAATGGACGATGGCTGGGCAAAATGGTGTCAGTCTGCGGAACTCTATGGTTGAATCGAAATATGTCTCTGGTCACTGAATCTAGCGAAGTTATTATTAATAGAAAGGATCACTAACATATACTTAGAGGATTTTCAGCATGAGAAGGCTTCTATATAATAAGTGGCTTTCTTCATCAAGGTTAACAATTTATCCCCCTCTGTTCTTTTTGCCCTTTCCTCTCAAATACATAGGAAACGTCATGGGACAGAGATATTGATAATAAAGAGCTCAGCATGCGCACAACTGCACTCACCTTGAGGTAGGAAGCAGCGACTGCTTCGAAGCCGGGATCACTACATGTCATATCGACGGTGGCTCCATCGATATTCTTCAGCTTCGGGTAGAGCTTAGCGTTTTCTGGATTCTGGTTGAGGTACCTAAACAGCGTATAGATTAAGTAAAGGATAACGCGATCGGCGTTAATCGATCCCGGTTTGTGGGATGCGCCACGCATTTGACTTCATCTGAGAATCGTAGAGGCATTAAATGCGTATGTTCCTTATACAGTGACTTGCGGTGCGCGTCCGATTTAAAAAGTCAGTGCTCCTCCCACACTGTTCTGGTACCAATTTACTGACCTCGGGCGGAAGGAAAAAGAAAGCGGAAATATTTATCTGCTCGTTAAAATAGCGGTGAAGGTAAAATAGAAAAGAAAATGTACGCAGTCGCAAAGATAAATAAAGCGTGGCAGCCCAGCCATGATGGTGAAAAAGGTGGTAAAATGCAGTCCACTAAAATACCCGCGAAGGTTGGGCAGGCGCAGAAATCATTGTAGCCACAAAGGGTAAAAGGGGTAGAGCAGATTAACCAGAAAGGGTGAAATGGCCCTAGAAAATATGTGCCGTGAAATAGTTGGGGTAGGAGGTTGAAGGTTAATGGTTGAAAAGACCGAAAATATGCATGTTCATGTGTGCATCAGTAAAATAATGGTACAAGTAATGACGTGGCAGATTCATGCCCTATTTTCAAAAACAAAAAGGATGATTGCTTGGCCAACCTGCTGAAAAATAACTGAGCGGAGTCCTGCCTTTTCCGGTCAATTGCTTTCCAGTAATTTTTCAAGGTGAAAAAGTCCCTGAAATGTAGGATTTCCGATTACGTTTCTTCAGCTCTATAGCATCCATTATATTTATGGATTGCTTGTACTGAAAGGATGTTAAATTGTTCCCACAAACCTATACGTATCCATTCCTACTCGTTTGTCAAGTTGCTTGACTGGCTCTGGCTCGGGCAGCGGCACTCCTTTGTCTTTGCCTTTTTTCAGCTTTTTGAAGACCGCCATTTCTCTGGAATAGATAAGAAGGTTTTTCACATTATAAATATCTTCCCCGTGAGATGTGAGTTACAAATTAGTGAGATCAGGACTCCACTGGAGCGAAGTCCATATATTTCCATGTCTTTGCAAATCCAAAGTGCTGGAGCTTAGGAAGTTTATGTAAATGAATAGCGATAGGGAAGCCGCTGTGGGCAGGATTTATTTCTGCGAAGTCGATTTTTACCAAACGCACGTAAGCCGCTGTTTAGTTGAAATGTACTAGGAAGAGGTGAGGATTTCTATGTCATGTTTACATTTTTGGGTTTGTTGACTGGGCTGCTTCAGGAATCTGAGGCTTCCGTCTTGAAAACAAACTTTTCCGCAGCAAGGATACATGTGATTCTCTTCACACATATAAAAATATTCTTCGTTTTTAAAATGTGCGACATAAACCACGCCCCTCCTTCAGAGACCTATCTAATTTTGTGCTTTACTGGAAGGACGCTTTGCTCAGTTATGACCAATGCTCCTGTCCAGACCTGTCCAAAAGGCTGATGCGCAACGTGCGAGAGGGTCCCGCCCCTTGCGAGTTTTCTATACAAACAGTACTATGGACTAAACCAATTATTGGAAAGCGCGACTTAAGCCCCGCCCCTTTCATTTGCATAAACCTGCGGTTGAATAAAAAAAAGCGTGCAAAGCTTTATAGAAATACAACTCATTTGTACTACATGAGTACACACATATGATTTAAAGGACAGTTTTAGAAATAAGTTTTAGAAATAAGAAAATTACCAGCCCACTTTCAAACGAGCCCAAACAAAACTTAGGATGCCCGAAAAAATAATGTGGCAAATCTTTCGATCTCGGTCGCTCATTCGATCTCGGTCGCTCATTCGATCTCGCTCGCTCACCTCAGGCGGTTGCTAGCACGACATCGCGTTCCCCTCACCCTAATCTACTTCTGTACTCTCTGGAAATATTATGGCTCTCAGAAAGACCAAGACCAACGATCCCTCAATGCTCCCCCCTGTGTGGTTAGAGGAAATCCTCAAACGATGGGACGACTACTTTCAGAGGTTTGATAGGATGTTTTACT
>KN727611.1:18922-31973 GCA_000816745.1 Ancylostoma duodenale | reverse complement strand
CACACATCCATGAAGGGTGTCAAATTTCACACATATGTAGGTACTGATAGGTACTGATAAACAAAGTAACCAAGAATAGATACTGAATAAATAATCAGGGAAAGAGACTGATTTCAATGGTATACAACGGTATTAACAATCCTTTTTCCATTGTCGCGCTTCTTGGCACCGTAGAGCCATTTTCACGTTTTCGCCGTGACGCGAATGAGGCGCCCCGCGGCGGGCTGGGCCGCGGCTGTGGGCGGGGCCATAGCGCTACAGCGCGAGCTCTTCCAACGAGTGTGCGAGCTGGCAGTAATTGACAGTCGCTACTGGCTGTGGGTACCCAAGTTCCTCCTCCCTACGCTACTTTGGGGCAAGAAATGCAATTTTTTGGAAAAATTCCAGCTCTCTTGGCACGGCCGGCTTCTCGTGGACTTGTAGCATGGCGCAGAAACTGACCGAAGCCGTTTTGTTGCTCTATGGCGGTCACCTTGTCCTATCAGGTAACTCATAGCTGAGTTCTTATACTTCCTGTCAACCTCAAGCAAATTCTTCCTGCCAACATCGTTCGTGGCATGCGTTAGGATCCTTGCGACATGACGCATCCTAGCACTAGGCTACTATGCGATCCTGAGTTATGTATTATTTCTTTGTCGAGTACACATAGGTGCATGATCGCCGTTCCTTGGAGCAAACTAAGGATTTTCAGACAAAATGTCGTCAGGTGTTCTCGTAACATACATCTTATATCTGGACCAGTTAGAAGGCCATGTCTACGTGAGTTGCTTATTTTCCTTCCATTTTCCTACCTATTCCATTGTTCTGAATCGCCGCCACACATCAGTGCGCTGATTCATTGCTTGACATAAGCCCTCAATAATGAAGGTTCAACATTCCTTTTACAAAACATCTTTCAGTCAATTGTCTGGACGGTGGTGGAAGTCATGGACAGTGCAACTGCTGCAAGACAGGTAACGACACAAATTTTCAAATTTTCTCCGCAATAATTACAGTCGCTTTTAGGTATTCATCTACCTGAAAAACACATCGGAACATCAAATGAAAGGAGTAAAGAAGCCTGAAATCGCTGGAGAGATTGAGATGAATTCCGTGAGCTTCGCATACCCGTCGAGGAGCACTAAGGAAGTTTTGAAGGTGCGGTTGCTCGGAGTGTACCGCGAGGAATTTCTCAAAATCAGCAAAATCTGCATTCCTTCTAGGACGTCGAAATTAAAATCGATTCCGGGAAAACGACCGCATTTGTTGGTCCTAGCGGAGGCGGCAAATCTACAATTGTGTCGCTTATACAGCAATTCTACACACCATCCAGTGGGTCTATCAGGATTGATGGCGTCCCCATAGGAGAAATCGAACATGAATATTATCACGAAAAGGTGAGTGACTGGTGAGTTGTACACTTCACTATCTATAAGGTCCTTTTATTTGTTGAGTTGATTAAGGGATGAACAGACAAAGACTGGTTGAGCTTCTGGATTCGAGCTAGTTAACGAGGCAGTGCCTCGTTACTTTACAACAGATAATTGTAAAGAAATTCCAAGTTTTCGCACAACATTACTTCTGCCAATGATTTTCGGTTTTTGGTAACGTGAAAGACATAGCAGCTTTAGGTGACCACAAAAAAAAAACAGATGCAAGCAAGATAGGTACAATATGTAAGGTATAATAAAAAGCTAACAAGATTGTAAGAAGAAAAAAAGCAGGATAGAACAGAAAAAAGGGTCAGATTCTGAGGACAAGGAGGTAGTGTGAATCCCACATTTCTCCACCGCCATATCTACTAGGTGCCATATCCTCTAGGTGTCTATAGTCGCCCAAGAGCCCGTGCTGTACGACTGTTCGATTCGGGACAACATTCTGTACGGATGCGAATGGGCAACGGAAGAAGACATGAAGACGGCTGCTCAAATGGCAAACGCGCACAACTTCGTCTCGCAGCTGGATGAAAGCTATGAGACCAGCTGTGGGGAACGAGGAGCTCAGCTCTCAGGTGAATATTTTTTTCGAAAGAAACTTGAACTCAACTCTAAATTCATCCATTCAAGGAGGCCAAAAACAACGAATTGCAATCGCTAGGGCCCTGGTTCGAAAACCAGCAGTTCTAATTCTTGATGAAGCTACAAGCGCTTTAGACGCACATTCTGAGGGCGAAATACAGGAGGCGTTGAGAAGGTTAATGCATTGTTTTTTTTTCTGTCAAAATTCTCCCATTCTTCCCATCTATGTTGAGGCAGCAAAAATCCCACTTCCTCAGTGGCAGTTCATGATTGTACGCAATAGAGCAAACCATTCTCGTCGAAAACTAACTATATCACCGTTTTCAGCTTATCTTATTATGCGCAAAAAGGTTGCAAATTTGGTTGGCGCCCCACCCCTGAAAAAGGGTCCTCAAATTTTCGAAATTACTTTACAATACAAACAAAAACCTTGTATTGGTTTATTTTCGTTTATTTTTATTATTGTTTTCAATATAATTCTTATTAATCATTAATTATTATAATTAATATTTTTATTAATTTTGTTTTCCGTCTGGGTCCCCAAAACGGCGGAGAACCCACTTTTTTTCAAGTGCCCCCTCCCTCCCGCCCATTTTCTGTGTCCGCCACTGATTCTTACATAAATGAACATCTGCTTTAGTCCTCTTAGAGCCATGCACTTTTGCACTCATTTTCAAAATTTCAAACTGACGTGAGTGAGATTGGTCAGTGATTATAAACTCGTATGAGAGGAGAGCAACGGGTAGGATATTAGCCAGAGAGAAGCAAAGCAGGCAAATAGTAGAGCAACACCAAGAGTAGCTGGTTTCTCAAGTTTCGGTGGGGCAAGATACTTAGAAATGGGTTACTTATCTGAGGTGCGCATACATATAGAGGGGGTGCTGATGTCTAGGAGTGTAGAAATTCCAGGGGTGCACCGGCGCCCAGAAGTGGAAGAAAATGTCACTAATTATGAGGAGTGCGAAGCGGACGATCGGGCTAGTTTTGAATAACATCACGAGAGAATTAAGCTCTAACCAAATGTAGCTTTAAATTTTTACTTACTATGTCCTTAGTAGTATATAAAGGTTAAAGTACAAGCCACGTTCCGCTACAGAAACTCCGAAGGACATCGATTCTAAAACAACACATCAGCATCCTCACGATAACCTCTCTTGTCCTTCACTAAGGAGGCTGTCCAGTGTAGCGTGGAATTTCTCTTAAATGACGATGTCCTTCGGAGTTTCCGTATTGTTATCGTCAGCTTAAATTTTGGCCACTCCATACATAATCCCACGTAATAACTAACAAAAGGGGTCATTTAAGAGAAATTCCACGCTACACTGGACAGTCTCCTTAGTGAAGGACAAGAGAGGTTATCGTGAGGATGCTGATGTGTTGTTTTAGAATCACTGGCCAGCTGACTGTTATCGTCGTAGCACACCGACTATCTACTATAAAAGATGCGGATCGAATCTACGTAGTTGATAACGGCGCCATAGTACAGGTTTGTTGACCTAAGTTGCTACAAATTTATTAAACTTGTGCCGATGCCTACCTGAATGAAAAGCGAGAGCAGATCAACAGGAACAGGATGCATAGAGCTATCCGTAGAAATTGTTAAGACAACATGATTAGTTCACCTGGAAAGTGAGGTGATCGTAAAAATGATTTTTGTGGCAATGCTTCCAACTATGTACATATCTATAATAATTGTTGAAAGAGGCCGAATTTCAACTCAATCTTTAAAATTTGAGTCAACTCATCATTTCTCATCAGAACAGAAATGACCTCATCACCTCATACCTCTGGCAATTTGTACAACAACCACTAGCTTTTCTTACACTAATGCCCATTAGCAGTTCCCTAGCGACTTCGCGACCGTTGCCACTTGCAATCACAGTGTGCGCAAGTGCACGCAAAAACCTTTGAAAACGGCTTCTCCTGGAACAGCTTTCGCTCGGATAAAGGACGTTAATAGATGAGTGTGAACGTATACAACTCACTGCTTGTGAATAGCCGCTTAGAAAAGTTCGCTTTTTGGATTCATCCATAACTACATGTGTGATGAACCTAATCTTGTTATAAAAACGATTCTTTTTGCAGAGCGGAACACATGCAGAACTATTAAAAGACATCGACGGGCCTTATTTCTCTCTTGTTGCAAAACAACGGAGTAACATATAAATAAATGATGTAAATAAACCTCGAAAAATAATGAGATTGAATAAAGGTTTCAAAAACTTATATAGAAAGCAAAGGTAATGAAATCAGCAATTTCTGCATAACCAGTGATTGATAGGATCACTAACTCGCGATCTGCGGCATCTTTACCTCTGTGAGCCACTGCACTTCCGGCCGCTCTGCTAGCTTTTGAAAATCGATGTGTTCAAGTGTGTGCTAAATTTGATATTGTATCTCACCGAGTCTTCCTTAAGAAAAAATATCTGGAATCATAACCGATTCGGAAGTTTCCATTTGAAATGAACGGCAAGATGACGCTGATCACAGTGGTATAGATGATTCCCTCACGAAAATGCGCAGAAAACCGTTTCGATCCTCTTCCTCTTCGGAGAATTGGGCTGCCCACTGAGATAGCTGCGAGAAGAAGGCGCTCGGCGCTGACCGTCGATACGACTAGCAGTAAAGCCTCGAGGCAAATGTCCCAATAGACTGGTAAGAATCTCCACAAGGTAGGACGTCAAAAAGGGGTTCTCTGCGCCTCTGTGGGGAATCACGTATATTGACATTCATCATCGGTCTAACAAACAACATACATGTTATAGGAAACAACACCAACAAATATTAGAGTGTGAAAGAATGACAAGCCAGGTATTAAGAGAGTGATTCATAGAAAGTGGAAAGCAATCGAGTAGTTGATTAGGGAGGAGGGAGTGGATCGCGGGGGCGAGGAAAAGCGGTGTCCGCCAACACCGCAAGTCTGTCAGAGGAGTAGCTTGGGGCTCCGGATACCAACTTAGTATGTCCGTAAACCTCGCCGAGGTCCACATTACTGCCCGCCGAGTGGTACAGGGTATCTTTTCAATCGGAAGAACAGTAGCAAAAGAAGCAAGTCCCGCCAGGAAAAATCGAAATGGAGCGACTGTCTATTGTTCAAAACACTGGTAGCTTGCAAAACGATGTAGAAGAGGAGAATAAATATAATAAGTCGAAAGATTAAGGAAAGAGCCGTCAACATTTACGTGAATTGAAATGGTGTTCTCCCTTCTCGCTGAAATAAAAATAAGGTGGTCTGATGTCGCTAATATAAGTAAAGAAGATCAAGTAAAGAAGAAGTCATTGAACCCCTTCTCTTTAAGGGTCATCAGCAAGCTACTCATAAAAACTGAGTTTGATGGCGAGGGAACCATACATCACTGTGATCGGAGTCGCTTTACTATTCATTTGTTGTGGGAATGTCCGAATATACATATTCTGAACAAAAGTACTTGAACTTCAATCCGCGAACTATGTGGCTCCTTATACCATCTGGGGGAAACTTCTCGAATACTGCTACTAATGGTGAGAACAGAAATGGAATACAAATTAAGCTGACTATTCAATTTAAATTGGTCTCAAAGGAGCACTTGCTTCATTGACGGGACTCAACAGTCTTTACATTTGTGTCAAGCCAGAAATATAAAATGATGAAGCTCTTCTTCTTTGGAAGAATAATTTCCGTCCCCCATGGTCCCGACCTAAATGGGTAAATGAATGAATGAATTTATCGCAACACTGATCACAAAATAACATTTGAATGCAAGTCTAAAATGATATGTAATGAGATCCGCCAATAGTGATTACGGGATTCAATACAAATATATGTATGTATAATAAAAATACATGAAATTTTGAAAGAAACTCTAGCGATAGTACCTAAATAATAATAAGAAAACATCTGTCATGAGCGATTCACTGTCATCTAAAATGTTCACGGGATTACATGAATCACAAAGTAATGTTAATTTCACCTGAAGCACTCCATCAATATACACGTATCACGATGTCAAATAGTCTTTGCAAATAAAAATACACACAATTAATATCAGAAAAAAAATGTTGGCTTGTTTCCAGCCAGGCCGTCGGTGGTGGACTGTTGTGAAATCCCTGACAAATAATAATTCAAGCCCCTGCAGTTAGCAATTTACAATGATGATGACATAATAACAAATAATAAGTATTGCAGAGAGATACTAGGAGGCAGGTGAGGAATCAAACTAGACGTGAATTACGGCCTATAACACAACCTTAACGGTGCAGACTCAAAGTTGAAGTGTCCTTGTCTCGAAAGAAAGTTCGTTCCAGAGTCCTCGACGTACTTGAACGTAGCTTGACACATTTGCGACAATGTGCTCAACTGGTTGGCACGCGTGGTAGGACGCATGCATAACCGGTCGAGCACAAAGGCGTGCTTAAGGGACTGACCGTGTCCCACGTGGCACACCTTGCGGAAACCGTAAGATCGCGAATGTATTGAAAGGCAGCACTCACGGAAATAACCGGGTGGGAAATTTTCCCATAGCACGGGTTTTAAGGGACGTAGGACTCATATGTAGCGATGAAATATCACAAAACGTGCAAGAAATCCACGAAAACGGGTGCTGTTTCCGATGCACTCGATTGCGTACTTCTTGAGGCTCATGGATTCAGCCACGCTGATGTGAGTCGCGCATGTGCAAGTTACAGAGTTTGCGTATGCTGGCTCAAGTGGACACCAAAGAGACCACATTCAACGTCCAGTAAACCCAATGGGAAGCGAGGATTTTTTGTGTTCTACTCACTGCTGTGATTTACTAACGACGGATTACACGAGACAGCACTTGGCTCAGGTATGAAAATTCCCGCGAGGGCTGCTTTTGAATAAATCGCCTACGCAATTGTATGCACAAGCTCCCGTCAACCATCTATCAGGAACTAATCTGGCTTCTAATGAACATTTCCAAGAAAGGCGTCTGGTATGAGGATCCTGATGTTCCCAAATTTACAAAGTGCAGAAATCTGCCACTAGGTTGATGAATATTTTGCAATCAGAACATTGTCATCCAGAGCAATCCGCGTGCGGCCTCTCAGCGATGCAGACAAATTGCATCGTGGCAGTTCTTCCAATGATCAGCTAACTAGGCAGTGTAAGCTGAGGTACATTCCATGCGATATTATTCCTCCCTCTCCGTGTCGAACATCGATCGTAGCATTAAAAATGTGTGTAACTGCTCCGGCTGCACACTAGCATGCCTCTCGTCGAATGTTGTCTTCGGCGCCAGCGCCGGTACGGACAGAATTCGTCGTGCCAGCGAAGCTAAGGATGGGAACTGAGCCTGGCCGACGGTGCTCCAGAAAGAAACCACGTCCCTGAAAACGAGTCTATAGGTTATGCAAACTATGATACATATTAGGTCGTCAAGTATGAAATGTCTGATTTTGGATGACGAAGTTTTGAGTCCAGTTCCTCAAGCGAGACGCGGTACAAGTAGTCCAAACATGCCCCTATAAAACCGGCACAGCCTTGCCATCTTAACGGTGGCTTAGTTGCGCCAACTGATTAAAGACATGGAAAGCTAGAGGCGATCAAATGACGAAGAGCGTTTCCAACATCATGTTGAAAATTGAAAAATTTTTCCAGCAAGAAGTGGGCTAATCCCTGAAAGGAGTTGCGGCCAAGTAGAGCGAGGTTTGATCAGTCGAGTGAGTGGCAGGCGGCTGCCCACCCCTGTTCCTCTGGCTTAAGCAGCGTGGATTTCTGAAAAATGGTCAAAAATTGAAGGCCTGGGCGGTGCTTCCCAAGCAAATGCTGTTCAGTGCTTTTACCATGCTTTTTGAGGGCTAAAGTGTGAAAAATTCGTCTGTCAAGCCACTTTAGCTCGTCGTATTGCCTTGAATACCTAAATATTATTGGACTATGAAGGTCAGACCTCAACGCTTGCGCAGGCCTAGTTTGACTGCTATCCCCTTACGCTTCAGCTTTCAGCACTCGACATCTCGGTTTATCATAGGGCTCACTTTGCAGCTTCATGTCACCTGAGCGGAGCTTCCCAAACAAATGCTGTTCTGTGCTTTTACTACGCAAATGTCCCCTGAACACTTCGCTGGTGTTTCCAGCCTTCTCCACTCTGATGTCTCAAAGATGGAACCCATGTTCCACCTCGACACGATTTTTGATCTTTGAGTAGTTTCACAAAAAATGCTTCCAAATAGAAATGTAAAAAATGATCAAAAATCAGAGAGATGATTTCGAAAGAGGGAGGATGTATCCTTATAATGAAAAGAAAGATAAGAAGTGATTTAGTTAAGTTTCGAAAGTAGCGACTATCAAACTGACCTCTCATAAAATCAGACATTTCATACTTGACGACCTAATAGCTTAGACTGATAAAAACAAACCTCGTCTGCTGAGCAGGGTACTGCGAGCGCAGATAGCACTCGAGCTCGTCGTCGCCAACTGGATCATCTTCTAGGGAATTCAAGAACAGTCGCCTCTTCCGATGTGGCTCACCCTCGCAAGAACTGTCTCGGCTCAGCGGTTCCCTTTGTGTGCGTATCCCACATAGTGCTCGTATTCGCTCGCAAGCTTGAGACCTTAAAGGAATTATACATAGGTTTCCGATTCCAGTCCGTACAGGAATTCAAAGTGCTGTAAGGAAATGAGTCAGATGGAAGAAGTTTGGGCACTGGTTCATTCCAGCGAAGCCACTAGGCCATCAATGTCAACTGGACAAGATCTCCAACCCTTCGACAAGAAAAATTTGTGGGGATCACAACCAACTGCGCGCTCCGCCATCAGAAATCCGTCGCATACTCTGCTGTATGAAAACCACACATTTTTAAAAAGCCTATTTTGCACCGACACCGAATAATGCTACCATATTGCAATAGGGCGCGATTCGCACTAATCCCCGCGATATCCACAACTGTACGAAGTTTATAGCATAACTGTGAATTAAAACAAAATTCTGAAAGGAAAAAAAACTACCTCTCATGATCTGTGCAGATCAAGTTGAGTTTCCTGTTATGCCTCGGATTGAATATAGCTGCGATACGATGCTCGACAGTGATAGTCGTCGACTGCTCTCGCACCAGAAGTTCGCTGGCCTTCTGTAATTCACAAAATCTTCATGGCTGCTATGAGAAAGGATTTTTTGATATCAGGAAAAAGGATTTCTATCACATCCTCGACCAAACATCAAACTGTGACATTTCCTTTACAGAAACACCTTTCATAATTTACAATTCAATTTCATTTTTTATAATTTCATCTCTATTGGACTTTCATTGGGAGCTGAACAGAATTCTAAGATGAATCACTTTACAAAACAACCAGGTGCAAATCACAACAGACGTTACCATAACTATGCCGCAGAATAGCAATATCAAGAGCAAAAGCATCAGTTTGACAAAGACAAGACCGTGAACATGAGACACTGACCGTTTTTAACTCTCGTAACAGTGGCGATATTTCTTCGGAAGAAGGATGACACTCATGCATGAGAGCATACCACTCGGGCAGAACCTGCAATGAGAACAAATGCTTTGAATATAAATCGGAAAGTGCAAAGAGATCTCACCTTGTGGAAGTTGGGCTGCTCTTGAGCCAGTGACTCAAAAGTTTCTTGAAAAGGTCCTAGGAATTCTTCGAGCTCTCGTAGATGATCAGCATTCAGACTAGCGAAGCATGGTTGCAGACCTAAACTTCTCATTGCTTGCTATTGACATACACCATTAAGAATTCACTAAATGTTCCAGCTAACCTTGCAGCTTTGATTGAATTATTTCACCAATTGTAAGGTAATGATAGTTAAAATCCCTCAGAATCGAGTAGATATTGAAAATATCATCACCACAGCATCGCAACGGGAACGGTGGTCGTACATCTGAGTCAGCGAACGCTTTCATGATCTGGTCAACAACCTGTATCAGCTGCAGCACAGGTACTGAACAAGAGGATAGCACTGCATGCAACACCTGGAAAATGGATAAAATCAATACGAACGACAATGAAATTTGATAGAGTGGCCAAAATCTACCTCTCTCAGCTTCTCTTTGAGATCCGGAAACGCCTTGGCCGGTGCGAATTCCTCGCCGCCCTTGGCGCATGTGATTCTCAGTAAATTCCTGTCTAGTTCGTAGTTATGTACAACGACGTTGATAATTTCGGCCATCGACTGGTTTTCGCGCGCTTTGAACACACTAAAGGAAATATACGGAGTTAATAGTCAATTTCATGACCAATTGTCTCAGCTTCTTTATCAATTCCTTTCATCGTTTACTTTTCAAATTCAGCATTTCCTTCATCCCTGGGACCTCTTGACTAAAAGGAATTGGTTCTTTAATTTTAAACTTTTCGGCTGTGCTACCATCAAAACATGGATTAGCCACAAAGTTTTTCCATGTTGTCGCGCCGTGTGCGACTCTGCCCTGTGGCTGGGTCTCTCAGCGCAGACTGGCGCACAGTAGTTCCCACGCCGTTGTCGCGTGCAGAACGCGCGGCGCGGCAGATTTTCGAAATCAGTCGTTCCCTGCGGTCATGTCAGGCGGTCGAGTTCTGTTTGTGCTCTAGTGTCGAGGTATTGTCTTCAACATCTCGTTTTCGTGGTTCGTCTACACACCTTTCAAAGTTGCAGGTTCTCTTCTATGTTGATCATCACCTTCAACCGCTGTGCACACCTAACATTCGGGATACCTAAGTTGGCCCCACCTTTTTCTGTATTGATCATGTCATATGTTGTTGTTGTGTGATTTCGAATCACTGTGTTATTGCGTGCTCAAATATTGCATTGTCATCTATCTTACCAACAAATTAACCTTGGGGCGGGGTCAAAATTAGAGGCTCAGCGCAGGGACTTTGAGGAGAGAGAGGAAGAGTGGGAGAACTAACATGAAATACGGCTGGGTATCTATGTGGAGGTAGGCCGCCATTAGGCTCTATGAAGCGCAACCTCCACCGACGCAGGCAGTCGTACTCGAGGTTCAACCTGAATCACTAAATCGCTGAGGAACATGGGGCACGACAAATGTCTTTCATCATTTCGTTATATGTATCACCTTATTGTAGCAGAACCAAAAGGAATAGTCCTGATTCAGAATAGTTCTACTCAAAACTGTGGGAAGTCTGTTTCTGTGCCTACTTACTTTTACGGAGTTTCGCGGACCCAAGAATGGAGTACGAGATTCCGCATTTTGCAGATCAAATGTGGAGCGGATCTCTAATCCTGTTAGGGAGTGTATATTGAGGACGGAATTTTCTCCGAATGAACCACCTCAGCTAAAAATGCACCATCTGACAGGTCAAAACCTTATCTTACCTCCCTGGCCCCACCCAGAAGTTATCCCCTGGAAGAAGTGTTTCAAAAACGCATCTTTGTCGCTTCTGTACCGGACCACGAATATGATTGTGATTACCAATTGACAATTCTTTTCGTTCAAAAATTTTGAGGATTAGTTTCTGAAGTGAGATCATGCCTTTTATAGTAATTCTTTCAGAATTCGATAAGCTAACATTCCGGGTTTAAAGTCGATCCATGAAACGATAACAATGCAAAACAACAATTTCAGCGTGATATTCGTAATATACCACGTAATGGTAGGAGACGAAAGTGGGTTAGCTAACCTGGTCCCACTTGGTTGTGCGTTCATGAATCCCAGTCCTGAGTTATGAGAACGAAGCGTAAAAGAGAGACAGTTCGCGTTGCTCTTTAAAGCCGACAACATCTACCTATCGCGGCACCGTCAGTCCGGTCATTAAACCCAACGCTTCTGCTTAGTCATTATCTCTCGTTCCTCTACTTAAGTAACAGCTAAAGGGATTAGACCTTAGTGTTCTTCTACTTTAAATACTTACTGAAATTATACTCAGATAGCCTTTTTTGCAGATTTTCTACAATACTACATGGCAGTCCGAAAGAAATTCAGCGAACAACAATCACCACACATACATCTACTGCCCTATAAGATCTCGATAACACCCCATGCTTTTCGGCTGGGCCTTTTACGATTCAAATCGTCATGATATAGAGTTCACTTATAGCAGCCGAAGAGTAGACAACATCTAGCCAAAGAGCTTGTAACTTGAAAGCGCTGATTCAGGCTGTAAAGAACTACAATTGTTCTACATTTATCCTATTGTAGCGATGACGACAGAGAACTGAAAAACTCTTTTGTTTGAGTCGGTGTCGTCATTCAGAGAATGGACAAAATTGCAACGTAGGCTTTTCCTCCTTAAATGGCAAGATTTTTCCTCCTTAAATGGCATTTTATATATGGAAGGACTATATATGGCCAAAATTAGCTTCACCATTCAAATATCTACATAAAATTTCAATCCCCTCACGGTTTAATTCTCAGTCTTAATCCCGTTCTTACGTCGAAATCTTGAACAAAAAGATAAGTACTTACAAAACACAAGATGTCGTATAAGGTTTTACACGACACCAGAGTAAATCAGATGATTGTACTAATAAATTAGTAACACACTTAGAATACCGAATACTCGAGAAAGAGAAAACCCAAACGAGTTTTTTATCTTCTCTCCAGGTCCGCGAATCGAATATTCGAGTTCAAATGTAATCTTCCGTTTTTTCGTCCTCCCAACGCTACCTTTTATCAAAGGATGACGTTCCTCCATGAGTATGGATTTCGACTCAACTATGTATTATAATATTATTTCTGAGTCCAAATTAATGCAAAAGTCATACTTTTCATGGGCTGCCCAACGAAACAACCAACAGAAATAAACAGAAATTTTATGAACGAACAGGTATTGTACAGAGTGTTTCAGAAAAACAAAAAAAAAACATTAAAGGCAGTGTCTCATCTCGGACACACCGGCCGAGAATTTGATCAAATTCTCGGCCGGTGTACGAGCCGCCTCCCCCCTTTCATGGGCAGGCCGCATTCGAACACCGGTGCGATCAGTGAGATCAACTGAGATGTATACTCAGACAATTTTTCGGAAGGACCGCAGCAGAAAACCGGAAGAACCGACAGGTGACCTGCGGTCCTTCTGCACTCGGAAGAACCGCAGCAGAAAACCGGAGGAACCGACAGGTGACCTGCGGTCCTTCTGCACTCGGAAGAACCGCAGC
>KN727611.1:0-18822 GCA_000816745.1 Ancylostoma duodenale | reverse complement strand
AGTGCAGAAGGACCGCAGGTCACCTGTCGGTTCTTCCGGTTTTCTGCTGCGGTTCTTCCGAGTGCAGAAGGACCGCAGGTCACCTGTCGGTTCTTCCGGTTTTCTGCTGCGGTCCTTCCGACGTTTTGTCTGAGTAGAAGACATGCCGTTTCCTTCCTCACCGAAAACTCGTCCGCGCTAAGTTGAATTGCTCCCTCGAAAACGGGTTTTTGACAGTCTTATCAAAAATCATATACATGGTTAAACTCTGCGTGTCGAGCTGGTCCAGGTTCTGTTGATATCTCAGAATCGAAAATGAGGTGAGACACTACCTTTAAAGCACGATGGACTCACCCAAGAACGTTACTGCGCCACTTCCAGTCATGACTGATACGAGAACCGTGAACTACCCGAAAATCCTGAAAAAAAAAAGAACAGCTTAACTAAAAGAACAACTTTTTTAGTTATAGTGATGGAAATTTTTGTAAATCATGAAGACATTGTAGAGGAGCTGTCTAGATACAGGTGTGCGAATATTGAAATAGAGATTCTTTTGTGTGGAGATAATCAAGTAAGAAAAATTCCTTTTCTAATAACCGGCTCTTTACTAAAGTTGTTCCAAATTCTTTCTGTTCTGGCGAATACGTTCACCATGATATCAGGCATATTTATATCAGGTACGGGGATTTCGGTATTTCTGTAGGAGCTAATGCAGCTCTTACCCTTCAAGTGGTCTACACGGGTAACTCAGCAGATAGCAATTTGAGCCACGGCGAAGCAGGCTTGGGCCAGTGTGAAATTTGGCCTGCACCATTTTCGTCTCCTGTGCTGAGATTCACGAAAAGAAATCCAAGCAGACCAACGATGGTTAGCGTAATTAGCCATGGTGTATACTACGTAATTAGTGCTAAGAGACACATGAAGCAAAAGTTGGTTCTCTAGATTGGTCCCTGTTGATGATGCGTTCATGAATCGTAGCCCTGCAATTGACCCAAGCCCTGCCAAAGTACGCAAGGTTCCACCCATATCGGTCGATCAAGAAAATGTCTTCGTGGAACATTGTCTGGATGAGAAATAAGACAAAGAAAAATTTTTCTGAAGTGAAATATAGATCAATCTGCGCCTCAGTGTTGCCACTGACTATCAATGATAAAGGATAAGAGTGACGTAAGCGGACTTTCACGCATGACCCTCGGGAAATCTGCGCAATACGGGTCTTTGTTAGAGAGGATTATTCCTATTGTCTAGTATTCCAGTGTCTACATTCTCTATTAATTTGCTATTTTATTCGCTTCTACTCTGATTTTTGATTTTTTTCCTAGAAATCTATCCCATTTTCCTGATGGCTTAGTTTTCTCTTATTTTTACTTTATGTAAGTTACGGCCAGAAGACAGCTGAAACTTTTCATTTGGTTTTGTATAAGTTGGTGCACGAAACGGATATCAAACATGATAGTTCAATTACTTATTCATATCTTCTCTCGAGTTTTTATTTCCTATATTTAACTCAATGCATTCAATATGCTGTTCTCAACGAACGTCATCACGTGGACAAAATAAAGTACACAGAAGTGTTTAGAGAGACGATTTATCGAACAACAACTAAAATCATCCTACTAAAAGAGCACATATTATAATACCATCAGATACCCCACTGATACCGCACACATTAGCGCATTGGCACTGATACTGGCGTTTAATAAAAACAGGAAAAATTGACCATTTCTACCGTATGCTGTCGTTGACATTCAGTGAAAACTTGAAAATTGCATTGGATGCTGCAGAACGTTGCAAGCATCCTCCCACTCCCCCTACACACACTGTACCCCTAACACGTCTGCAACTTACCCTATTACGTCTGCACCTTGGATTGTTTACAAAAAAAATAGTTTATTGAAACCTCACCTTATCATAGTAGGAGAGTGACTCAATCGCCAGACAAACACCTTGTGACGTCCGAGACAATTCATTTTTAAGGTCCTCCATGCAAAACCGTAGATTTGTTTGCAGTGCCTAAATGTCATTTTTCATCAAATACTTGTTTGTTTTCCATTGTTACTGTGTTGCTTTTCACCATTTGGAAACAAAAACGGGGGAAAGACATGTCGATAAAGTCAGTGTCCTCTTATATAAATCATAGTAGTGCAACAAAATTTTCTAGAGCGCAGGCGTAGCGGGGACTAGTATCAGTAACTACTAATGGCATTTAGCAAGCAAACTATGATAGAAATTTATTTGTGCTCACTTATACTTAGGTTCTTGTTCATTGTTAGTTTAGGACAATTTATGCTAGCTGCGCGTGAACGACGCGCGCGCGTTAGTAGGACGAAGGACAGGCCCAGTCGCAGATCTAACGGAGATTAGACGCAGCTGAAACGCACGCGTCTGCTCATTCAAGGCAGCTGCGCGGTGTTTTCATACGGGGCATATGCCAGTCTTATGAAAAGTTCTCTGCAAATTAATTCGTGTTTGTCCTACGCGTGACTGACGCACGCACTTATTACAAATTGTTCCTCATAAAAACAACACAGAGAGGAACTAAAACTATATTTATGTGGCTTATGCTTATAGTGAACATATGATAAGCTTCATCTAGAGAGGTTGTCTGTGCATAAGAGACCAAGGTGCTTGTGTGGAAAGAAAAATTCATCAATAGCAGGTGTTCTGAATAGTATAGCAGAAACTCTGCAGACTTGAAAGTCTGCTTTTCTGTTTATTGTGCAGCACGTCGAGTTCAAAGCCTAGGGGCATCTCCCCAACTGTCGCCACCACTCTTTGATTGCTGTTAAGAGAAGCAAAGTGTCAGCAGCAATTGAGGGGAGGACGGCAGCAACTGGAAGGAGATGCTGGTATTCTTGGACGGTGAGGAAAGGGAGGGGAGATGGCCTTGTGCTTTGAACTTGACGTTTTTTTGAACTGCTCCATCTGGGCTGCGTTCCTCCTGCACTGTTTTTACAGTTTGTGAGGAGATTCTATGTCTTCGAGTTCCATAGAAGTTAATAGTATTTTCGAAGGTCACTGCGTATTAAAACAGGCGATACTCACGGATTGTAGCATCTGCGTGTCCGGAAAGACATCATGTGGAGAGGTGCCGGAACGTTTTGACAATTGCCACATTCGGTCGAGTAATGCACGAAATCCTTTACCCTGAAACGACCAGATTGGTAAACACCGCCCAGTTGTGGAATTCACGAGCAATACAGGCAGATTAGAAATAGAGTTGCGTAGTTATGAATGATATGGTAATATAAGAAATTTCTAAAATAAAAATATGCATTGGGCGACATAGATTGGCTAGAATTCGCCAGAGCCAGGGCAAATAATAGCACTGAAAATTAGCCAAGATGTTCAATCCTGTCGCTCCGCCCCCCTGACATTTCAATCGTATTACAAATTCTCACCACATCAACGTTATTCAATTGAAATGGAAATGTCAAGGAAATGGGCGGGGCGATACGAAATTGCTTTAGCCACTTCCAGAGTATGAATTTATTGCAAACTTCGCACATTCTAACAAGTTTTTCGAAAATGCAAGCTGTTGCACTTCCCTGCAACAAGGATTAGGTAAACCAAAAGTTTGAAGGAAATATACAAACGATAGAAATTGATTACGAGCCAAAAAACCTATTTCATCCTGTCTTAGCAAGATTTTTAAACTTCTCTTGCATCGAAAGCGCATGCGGGAACCAAGAAATGACAAAAAAAGCCTCGCGGTCACAATGCCTAACTGCATCTCAAAAATGCGACGAGTAAAAATGAAATTTCTCTGCGAAACTGACCTGCTAAAATGTATAGTAAATTCATAATATAATGAGATCTTATATAGAAAAGAGAACAGTAAAACTCTTAAAAGAGTGTGGCCCATTTGCCCGTTTCGTTCCCTTATCCACATACGGGTAAATAGGTTCAGAAATTAGGTCCTCCCGGGAACTCGTCAGCATGGCGAGGAGGATCTATCTTTGTTTGATTTTAATGTAATTCGCTCACCTTATTTTTCTTTTTCTTAATCTTACTATTAACTTGATATAATGTATATAAGTGTAATAGTGTGCTATACTATATTAATACAATGAGAGGTATAATATTTCTCCGAAGGTATCGCTATAAGCATAAATTGAATTCTCCTGAGGACCACCTTCAGGTCAGGATTCACAAACAAAACCTGGTGCCCCCGCCCTCCCTCTACGCAGTATCCAGACGATGCGCTACATGTCCTATAGCTATGTACCTTTCCGAGTTAGGCTCCATGAAGGCTTAACCAAACGAAACCAGTGCCTGTATGCATTATTGAGATTACCCAGGGTAAACGTATTGATGCCTACGTCAACGATAGGTAGACTTGGAGAGGGGGTATCAACGCGTTTACTCTGGGTAATCTCAATGATGCACGCGGCCCAAGGTTACAAAACCAAAAGTGTCATCTCAGAACCCCAAAAACAATTTGTCGTCCCAGCTTTGCTCAAAAACAACATGCAAACAACATGAAAACAACAACTTTCAACTAGGGAATCGTTGTCACCAAGTTTGACGTTATCATGCCACTCAAACCCAAGTTGTCGACAAGCTTTTCTCCCGACGACTTGTCGACAAGGAAGAGAAAAAACAAGTTGCCGACCAACTTTACCAAGAACAACTTGTCAGCAAGCTTCTGGTCGAACAAGTTGTCGGCAACCTCTCAGCCTAGCAACCTGTCGACGAGAGAGAGCCAATTTATCGTATCCGTGTAGCATACGATGCAACAGACTGTTAGCGAAGAAAGGGCGAGAAGAAGTTGTCGACAAGGAAGGGTGAAAAAGAAGTTGTCGACAAGCTCCTGGGCGAACAAGTTTCAGATGCGATCAGAAACTTACTCGCCAGATGCTTGTCGACAAGCTGTTTTGGGGTTCTGAGATCCGACTCCTAACACTTTACCTTCTATGAGGTAAGTGATCAGGGTATCCATAGTTAGTTCACTTGGATGACGTTTCATGAAACCTAGTTCACAAAGCGCAAGAAGAAACGTTTTCAACCTGTTTTCAACCGAGCACTGAACTAGAACGCATCGTCCAACAGAGCGAAATTAATGTAAACTGATAGACGTACCTAGAAAAACAACCATTCACAACGTCATTTGAAGTGTCTGAATACTAATTAGACAGCATCCTTTAAATTATAACCCTTAGCTATTCAGTTTCGCAGAAAAAACTTCCATTTTACGATGGCGTCCGAGACACTAATTTAGTCGTCGATTACGATATTATTTCAAATTTGTCCTTTCTAAGATCATAGCCATGAAGGTGCTATTTTTCTAGACAAAGAGCTACATACCTCCGTGCATGGCACGAATGGCAGTAGTCTTTCAAGTACATTCTTGGAATTTCTTCATCATAATAAAATTCTGTGGATCAAAACTGTGGTACACTCCTGTAATACACGGAAAGAAAAGGAATTCCTAATGAACAGACCACAATTTGCTAAAGACTGCAAAGCGGAGCGAAAAAAAAAACTGTATGTGAAGAAAAAAGAACAGGGCGTACTTCCAAACCCGGGTGGTAGATTTTCTTTTCGATTCCATTTATTTATTTGCTTATTTATTTTGTACCAGGGCCAAGCGTGGTGATGATAAAAAGTCAGTACACCTCCCAAAGTAATAACATCCCCCTACACGGCTCAGATTATGACCCTTCTACACTGAAGATGCTCATTATTAGCTTTTCGAATCAGCAAACATAGGAATCACTCCAAAACTACGTAAATCATAGGCCCGTAGATCCCGTAGGAAAAGGGTCTAGGATTCGATCTCGTATCTGAATATGGACTGCCGTGCAAGAAGAAAAATTTTCCCGAGTTTTCATCCTCATAAGGGCAACTTCCCTGGGAGACCATTGACCAGCAATTGGAGTATTCTTACAGCGCAGTTTATTCTATCGATCGCCATGCAAAGGCTTGCAGAAAATGTTTCGAAATCCTTTTATTGAGATATGAAAATGCGCCAAATCTTCAGAATGAAAGCAAATTTTTCGTCGTCAATTTGTGCACAAACACAATTTTTATATCGATATTCGGAATCGTGAGGTCGGGGGCTTTCGATTGGTGATATCAACGGTTGATTTCGTTCACTGCAAAAGAATCTGACGGTTTTCGACGGATTTGTCCGTCGGAAACGGATTTTGGGACAAAGGTTAGGGCCAGTATTGTACATTGCGCTTCATAAAGGATTAGTGTTTTACATCACAAAGTCCGTCGATATAGTGACGATAAATGCTCATACATATCGACCCCGTATGGGCACTCTCTCGGAGGAAGTAACTTTGAATATGAAAGGTAGAAGACATTTTTTTGGATACGATAGCATTTAACGAGAGCGTGCTGCTCCCCAGAGCGCGCTATTGAGCCTTCGTCCTCATTGAAGATTAGCACATGTACTTTTGTGATCTTAATGTGTATATAAAGTTTCAAATGTAAAGCCTCATTATAAATCGAACACTACAAAAGTTTTTCTTTCCACTGAAGTTAGTTGCAAACATTTGGAAGAATAAGACTTGCGTTTTCTTCTCATCTGTTTCGCTTTCTACAAATTTTAACGTACAGAGAGAATAAAGGCGGTAACCCTACTATGAGTTAGGCATTTTAGAGGATTAACATCGGCCGCTTGTTGCCAGAATAAAGCTCGTAACTAGGAACGTGGTGAGGTGAAGCTAAGTGGAATGATAAATACTCATATCAGTAAATGGCACTGGGAATTAGTTTACTTTGCCTCATATCTGGACTGCTACACTGTTCCCAATGTAGGAGAGCAACTACCACTGGAGTTCTTCATTTGGCTGTTCACTCGCTCTAGTAAAGCTTACTCATGGAGCGCAGATTTGAAAGACACAGGGAAACCTTGCCAGGACTCTGATGCGCTGAAGTTGAACGATGAGACGAAATATCATGGCAAAATCGCGCTTTTGGTGGGAATCCTATCCAAAAACGTGGTAAAACCTCTTCAGGGTAGTGAGCATGAAGAGTATTGCGATATTAACTTGACATGAATGAAACTACTTACTCAGAACCCCAAAAACAACTTGTCGACATCATTTGGCGAGCAAGTTTCTCATAGCATCTGCAACTTGCTCGCCGAAAAGCGTGGCGACAACTTGTTTTCACGCTTCCCCGCCGACAAGTTGTCCGCCCAAAAGCTTGTTGACTACTTGTCTTCACAAATCCTTGCTGACAATTTGTCGGAAGGAAAGCTTGTCGACAAATTAGTTTTGGGTGGCAAGATTACGTCAAACTTGTCGAAATGATATGTCAGTGAAAAGCTTGTTTGCAAGTTGTTTTTGGGTGAAGCTGGGCCGACAACTTGTTGTTGGACAATATTTCACTTTGCTATTTTCTAGTAGATAACTTGAAGCCGTCTCCGGGCTTGGGCTTACATACTTTAATACTTTCACGTATCGGCGCTACCCAGTTAGACATGTGCAGCATTTTCCAGATATATCGAATTTACTCATCGTTTTTTTTTCGGATTTTTCTAAATTAAAATAAAGCTCTACTCTGTTGAAAATACGAAACTTACAGTAAAAATATCCGGATCAATGAGATCAAGGGCACAACACTTCACTATGGAATCCGTAAGCACTTCACGATCCACGTCGCCAATTGAGACCTCGCCAGAAGTCTGACTGATCAGCTGGACGGAACTGCTGCTTTCCGACTGAAACAGGTAAGTAGCAACGGAGTACGGTATGGTATTCAGAGGAAATATACAAACATAGTCAGCTATGACAAAGCGGAAACATGAAAGAGCGGAAGTAAAACCTTAGTTCCTGTCAATGGGGAACTCATGTGGAAGTTCCGCAGCAAAGCTGTTGTCATGTCTGCAGAAATGCCATTCAATGCGGGGGAAGAGAATAATTAACTTCAGTTAGCAGGCTATTCAGATAAAATACAAAGAACCTCAAACACCTATATTTCATGGTGAAAACATCGTTGTCTGATCAGGAGCCCTCCGTATATTTACATCCTCTCGAGGAGGTTCAGGAAAATTTGTAGCAAACGCAAAAAAATAGAAGAATTCGGCCGCCTACTGCATCATTCACATATGACGTAACTGCCTATTTCAGACAAGGTGGCCATAAAAAAGGATTGCGTCAGAGCACGAATTTCACCAATGGCAGCCAAGTAAATAGCTGGAAACAAGCACGAATAAAAGGGAACAACAGCCACCTCAATATTCTAGAGAATCCTTTGAGCAATGCCGCCCCATGCAAACCTTCTATGGTTCCTAATGGAACAGCTCGGCTTTCTTGGTTCTGAGAAAAGAGGCGCAAGAGAAGTGAAGATGCAGAGACGCATAAGCTTGGTGGAATCTCGAAGAAAAATATTAAATTAAGCAGTCTCACATTCTTTGTGGATGTGAGATTCTTCCTGGAAGAAAAGAAGGAGAAACTCAGCTTCATGCTAGAATAAAGAGCAACAGATATAATTCATGCTTCCAAACGAACTCAGTCAGCAAAAGAGTATTTGCAACTGACCATGACACTAAGAATTCCTCCCACATTCCTGCCTTCTCTGCTACATTCTGTTTATTCCTGCCTTCTATTGCTTCCTGCTGTATTCCAGAACCCACCACGAGGATTGGGAGCTGCCTATTCGTGGACGAAAGAAGAAAGAAGAAGATCCACGCAAGTCAGATAGGTTAGCTTTTAGAAACGGTTTATTCGTTAAGACATCCCTTCACTATTGATAAGTTCCGGGGGAAGGTCTTATTCCTCACGTTTTTCTCCGTCTGATGGTAGGAACGAAACGGAGATTTATCTCGCAAGGAAGGAGATAGGCGCTAGCTTGTCACGGGATATGATACATGTCTGATGGGCGTGTAGCTAATTTGATGCAGCTACCTGTAAGGGAAGGTTCACCAGTTAGTGAACCTCCAATTCGCCAGTTTTCACTAGTTTTCTGTGTTTTTTTTTCACTGTTTTTCCTTCATCTATTAAGAAGTGGTCTTATATTCTCGAAACGCCTGAGATGCTGGAAGAAAAATTCATAGCGATTTTTTTTTGAAATCGAATTCGTTTGCGGAAATATGACACCATGGGTACTATGATAAGGGGAACCTAGAGGTGTCAAGATCAACTGGAAGTGCAAAAAAGCTAGATTTGGGAGGAAATGGTCTTATGTACATCTTTGGAACGCACTAGCACGTAATATTCCGGCGAATGTGACTGTTATAAAAGTCTTTTTGTTTTTGTACAGGGATTATTGAAGGCCTGCAGTATGTGGTTCCTGATTCGATTTCCCGCTATTATTATACTACCTTGGAACATGCAATGTGGCAAACATTTCCCCTCTAAAAGCATGTTTTCATGTTTTGTTTCGAAAATTTCTCTAGTTTTATAATATGTGAACACTTCCAAAATCCAAATTCATAGCCGTCAGCTCCACGACTATTAGTTGGATAATATTTCTGCAAGGTTTTTCTGCAAGATGCCAACCAAAAATGGAGGGAACACTCTAGAAATCACCCTCACTATCTGCTGCACCTTCATTTCCATGCGCGTTTCCGAGCAATCTCATAAACGAGTGCTCAAAAACAGAACCAAAAATCTTTATATTGCAAATTTCCTCCCGTCCATTGCGCCGAATTCAAGTGGAATAGCTGCAGTAGCTACATTATTGCCAGGAACATCTACTATCTACGCAGACAAATTGGTAGAATCTTGTGGCGAATTTGGGGCGATCAGTAGAACCCAAGCCGTTTTCTCCGGAAAAGCTGAGAAACTTTATGTAGTCCAATAATGTTGTATAAGGCTTCCTTCTGTTTGAGATTTCTAGCTCTTCGCCTGCCACAACGTCAGTCTACAGTCTCAGAACCGAACTGCTGCCTACACATCCACAATTGTCCACCCATTGCTTCCGTCTCAACTTGCCTCCTTTTCCTTCTTCGTCCAACGTTTTTCTGCGTAGGAGGGGTTCCCCAGTTCTTGATCTCTCAAAGCTAATATTCGGGCGCCCGATCTAACCTTTCGAATAGTCTTTTTTAATTTTTATATTTTTTACTTCTTATTTTCTGCCAGCAAGTCTTGATACAAGGAGGAAACTCATACTGCGAGGAACTGACAGAGAAGGAACCTACGATTTTTATCCAGCTTGAGCAATATTATCATGAAAAAAAAGGATCTGCTCAGGTTTAAAGGATATACGGGTGTTGTCTTAGTATCCGCTGATGTTGATGTCTCACTGACTTTGCCATGTAGAAGTTTACTGTAGAGAAGAACTACCACTCACATCTCTCACATCAGGGGCACGTCTTGAATTAGCTTTTGATTCATGTGCAAGACCTGATTAACTTGCTGCGATGATATTAATAGAGAACTTCTCTGTCACTTTCTTGGACTTGTGACCTATGATTGTACAGCGCACGTACATGCACATAAATAAATAAATAAATAAATATTTTTGAGTTCAACAGAGTGTCATCGCAGAAGCTATTGGATTGGGAGAATCGAGATGTCAGAGAGAGTGACCTCTGATACTCCTCGACTCCGTTCTTTATCTCATAGCTGAGTTCTATCGCAGAACTGCCCTCTCAAATGCATGTAATGAACCAAGTAGTGAAAAAAATCAATGAAAATAGACGGCGATGATATTAATGAAGGAAACGCTATGAAGATGTAGATCTTGGGAAGTGGGCAGATCGGAAAGAGAAACTCTACTATTGATTGGCAGCCGTGAATAGAAGATTCAATAAAGTCAATAGATTCAATAAGAAGAATCTCGTGAAGTTTGGTCATCGGCGAGATGTTTGGTCAGTAGCTCTCAATCTTTTTAGCAGTAATGCTATTATTGAATTGCACCATTATTCACTTGCCATTGTGACTGCAAGATATCAGAAGCCTGGGATAGAGCTTTATAAAAACTACCTGCGCTCCTGAGATCGTGAAAATCTTGGAGGGACCAGTCCATAATTTTTGTGGAAAGCAAAATACTACTGCATGTATAGTACTTAGAAGAGCAGCTTCTCACCTCCACATATACCGAAGACAGCATTTGTTTGGGAGATCCAGTTAGTGTCAGTTCCGCACTGTGCGTGACCGAGAGCGGTCGGTCCTCTATAGCTTCTGCCTCCACCACACCCTACTACCACCAAGGAGCCAGTCCAATACGCATTTGGCAAGCGTGGACTGTATGCCAAAGCAATCGACTGATTCTCTTCACATCATCACTATCAAGGTCACAAGAATATCAGGAGCAGGAAGGATGGAACTGCTGTGGGAATGACCTCGTTGGCGATTGGACGAAGCTGTTCGATGAAGTTGTAGAGAAATCAACCGAACTCTTCGCAAGTAAGGCTAGATATTCATTATGCCGGTGTGACAAAAGAGTGTAAACAATAAAAAGTAAATAATCCAATTAGTGTGTACTGGCTGCAACTCTTGTATGAAACTCTAATATGTCCTTTAGCAAGTGAGCGAAGAAAATCGTAAGCTTCTGCTTTGGATGGGCCAGGTCAGCCGACAGAGTCTAACACTCTCTAAACTAGGCGCAGAGAGGTTTATGCTGGTGAGATTTGCCTGGTGTGAACAAATTTTCCGACGTTGGGGACATATCCCCGGTTTACACCGAATATCGACGGTTTTCACGGGATAACTACTACTGTGAAGTTGCGAGGTGATACATTTGGCGAAGATTGTCTGGTAACCTCGCAGACGAGCTTGCCAACTACCCAGGCAAAGGAAGTCCGTCAAATGTATTGCCAAGCAAACCTCTCCAAATGCATCGCCCCTGAAATCTTGCCAATTGTGTCGCCACGCAAACTGCCAAATGTATTGTCAACCAAAAGGATTATCAACCGCGCAACAATCCCGGAATCATCAAGAATCGTGCCAATATCGTTGATGGTTGAACCTCCAACTAAGAATGAAACCGAGTTTTATACCAAATAATCGCTATGTTATCTCGCTAACACATCCCCTCGCCATTTGTTTTGCCAACATCTGGACAGTGTCTCGAAAACATGTTCTCTCGCCTTTTGTAGTGCCAAAAAAACGACCCATTCTCCCATGAAATGTATTGCCAAGCAAAATTTCAACCAGTAGAAAGTATTGAAATTTCCAAAGAAATTCTCTGGTCAAATGTATCGCCACTGAACTTCAGAGGAAAGTATAATACATTGCTGTTGCTGTTGAAAATGGATAGCGAAAGTGTCGTATCTCTAGAGAAAATCCCAGGCTGTAATCCTTCCTACTGCGTACAAATTGAAGTGCACTGATTCATGCCAAAATCATTTCTTCTATTCCGAATACGCCATTATTCAACCATTTCGCAGGCGATAGAATTTCCTCTGTGGTTATAAAAGAAGTTTCCATCCGAATGAGCAGCACGTGCGCGATTCTCAACGCGGACTAGAAGATGTCGAAGCACTTCATTTTCTGTGAATTGTAATGGTCATAATTGCAAAGCTGTCAACCGATGCTTCTATTGAAACTAGTCCAGAGTATAAATCCCTCCCCCCCAACTCTGCCCAGTGACCAAGGTCCCGCGTCCCGTCATCGTGAGCGGTTAGCACAGCCGTCTTCGAGAGTCAGTCTTCGCTGTGTTATCAAGCCGAACCGTCAGATTTGTATTATGCTCGTGTAATATGCGTTCGTTCGTTGTCGCCAGGTCCTTCCCCATTACTAACAGTAACTTTTGAGCCCCAGGTCCTCCCCCAATGTTGGAAAGTGTCGCGCTTCTTGTGTACATCCACCAAAGCCAAAACCTGAGCGTATGTTTAGACATCTTCCGCTGCATCTTCGTTACTGACTATGCCTGTCGTGCATGATGTCGTGTGATTTTTTGCCTCATAAAGAATACCACCATTCGCGTGTTGTCGTATGTATCATACCTTGTTCCAGTGAATATTCAAAACGTGGGGCTGGAGGCTTGGTTTGAGGACAACATTGGGAAATACAGGAAGAGATGGAACGGAGCACGCAAGAATTATGCAAGCTCGCAAGAAGACTTAGGTGGACCAGGAAGAGCCCTTTTCAGGTAAATCCTAGGATAAATTATGTTCGATACTAAGTGACATCTTTTTGACTAATTTTAATTTCACCAATTTTCCATTCCGCCTTTGACAAATGCAAATGATGTGAGAATTTAGAAAATAGATTAGCTGTGACTGATGTGGCGGAAGCAATTCCTCGACAGGAGCACATGAATTCAGGAAAAAAAGAAAAATTATCTCACATTGATGGTCAACGATAGCGTGGGACGCTGCTCAGTGATGCGTTGCAAACCAGAGACCGTCGATTCGAACGACGACTGCTGCCCCGCTTCCATAGTTTCCGTTGATGAGCTAAAGTACATTCATGTACCTTTCTTGCATATAATTCCTACTGCAGAATGGCATCAGCACTCACCCGTGAGCGCTGGAACGGTAGCTAAGACCAATTGGACAGCGATGCCTCGTCATGTTCCCCGTGCCGCCACCTGTGTCGGTGTATAGAACCTGGAAAGCATGAATTTCGGGAGAAGTCCTTCTTTCATCGAAAATAGAAGCGTAACATGGGCGAATATTGAAATTTCTTTGGAAAAAAATGATTTGGTTGCGAGTTCAATATTTTCGTGAACTTTATGAGGTTGTTACATCCACTTTTGTTTAGGCGGAGTGGAAAGAAACTAAAAAGAGCGTTCTACAGGAATTTCTTTGCTTCTTCTACGTATTTTCCAGGTAGAAGTTTGCTACCATAAAAAAGTAGAATTTGGGTTCACTAGCAAACGACTCGGACTTCCAGTGAGATTCAACAGGGCCCGACGTTCTCTCAGAACGTGATCAGCTATCCCATCACTTTCAGGCCCTTGAGGAAGACTTCATCTTTTTGTCTACTACTCTAATTTCTCTTTCTGATAGGTTCATCTCTTTGTCTACTACTCTAATTTCTCTTTCTGATAGGTAAAAAAACATCCTGGCAGTTCCCCTGCGACAACAACTTGAGTAGGATAGTTATTACTTGCTGATCTTATTTACGTTTTATTCGTACTCTCGAGGTGCTCCCATAACTATCCTAAGTATAGCATGCAATAAGTTTTGATATCAACAGCTGGATGCTATTGAAACGTAAAAAAAATCACGAAGAGCAAACTTGAGCGTGGCTAGACGATGCCATTTTCTAGCATGTAGATAAATGTTGTTTATTTGCTAGACATGAAATGTTGTTTATTTGCAAGACATACTCCGATTATCCATTTGACATCTGCTACTCATCTGGTAGATCTACAATAAATACACCATTCACAACGTCTCTGAGATATTTACGTCAAGGCTATGTCATCTGACTAACTATTCCGGAGTGAGATCTGCGTTTCAAAAGCCCCCTTAATCCAAGTACAAGTCCCGGGGCCCGGGCGTTAACGTAAAGGAAGCTCACAGAACGAGCCAGAGATGTCTACCTAAACTAGGAATAAACAAAATGTGGATACAGGAAGGTCTATTTACATGGAATATGATGAGGTGCTGTCCACGAAATGAGGGACCCATATTTGGTTTTTCGTGGTCCTTTATCGGAGCCCACTGGAAGCTGTGAATTTTATTTTCTTTCAATCTCTAGCTCCCGAACATCAACACCTCTCAGTGCTCATCGCAGACACAGTCATGACAACAGTTCATCAGAGGTAGTCATCACGATCTTATGGTGGAAACACGAAATTGTAGCCCACAAGACATTAGAAGCGTCGTGGGTAGTCGCTAGACTCCAAAAATGAATAGGAAGGAAGAGTGCATTGCAGTGACTAACGAATTTGTTCTGTACGAAGACCTTTACGGATTTTGACGGGCTCGGTCGCGGGGGCACTTTACTTACTAGTAGCGGCCCACCTATTCAACGTCGTGGTTTGCTAACACCACAGCTTTACGACTGCCTAAGCGAGCGCTGGAGTGTATTACTTCTCTGATCTTGTTTTCAGGTCTATTATCCTGTTGAATTATAAGTTCTAGGTTGATGAGGCGTTCGAGAGCATATATTACACTTGGTTTGGACTGTCAAAGCTATGATGAAGGTGATGACGCCAAAATGATAGCCGAAAGAAAGAATTACAACAACATTGGTTGAGTGCTCAAGTTACTCTGACTGTTGTTAACAACCTAAGATATTACCTAAGATATTGTATAAGGTTTATTTCTCATGACAAGGAAATATGTCGTTCTGTCAACGACATATATTGTCCGTAGGTAATATCCATTGGCAGAAGTGGCGGAAGCAGAAAGTGGGCGGTAGGGGGGGGGGGGCGTGGGAAGAAAAGTGGGGTCTCCGCCGCTTTGGGGCCCAGACGGAAAGTAAAATTAATAAAAATACTTATTATATTAATAAATGATTAATAAAAATTATATTAAAAATAATAATAAAGACAAACAATTAAAAATAAATAAAAATTAAACTAATACAAGATTTTTAAGCCCCCCCCCCCTTGCGTCCGCCACTGATTGGCACTTATGCGTGCCCTAGTTTCTCAAGTAATTAGGGTATGATCCCCTTCATTCAGGTGCTAAGAGGGCGCGGTATCGGCTTTGAACATTCCGCTATCTGGCCCCCGGTGGCAAACTCACAGCAAGTAGGTCGGCACCACCCCCCTGTATCCTGCATATAAACCCCCATTTTGACCACTGTGTTACTATTCGCTCTATTTAGACGAAGCTATCGTTGACGACAGTCAGTTGTTAATAAACTATTTTTAACAACTGTTCTGCCACGGACCACACACTGACTAGACATTTGGTCGGAAAGGACCAAAGATCGAGTTGTTTGAAATGCCTACTGCTCGGAAAAGCTTAAAAATCGAATTGTTCGAAATGTCGACTACTCGAAAAAGGTGGAAATCCTAATTATTCGAAATGTCGACTATTCGAAAAAGTCAAAAAATCATGTCATTCCAATTATCGACTGTTCGAAAAAGCTGAAAACCCGAGCTATTCGAAATATCGACCATTGAAAAAAATAAAAAAATCCCAACAGGTCAAAAGTCTAACTCTGACACAGCTCTTTGGAGGAATCTAGGAATTGTGGTCATTAAAGGTCATTACCGCCTCGAGGCGATTACTTATGGTCAGCCCTTCGATGTCTTTTTAAGTACAGTACTTGTGTTCTTCAGAGTATACCTGTATACTACCGTAGTATAGCCACGTACAAATGAATAAATAATAATATGAGTGCATTCCTTACAGCCAAGAACAAACACGGCACCAGATATACTCATTGAGATGACTCAAGTTCGAATAAGCCGAAAATCTAAATGTTCGAACAAGTGAGAGCAATGCAGCGCAGAAGGAAAGGAGCGCTCTCGAGTTTCCTTCTAAGGTATTCAAATGCTCTAGTTTCCAAAAGTTCCCCAGAAAATTAAATTAGCTACCTTATTCTGCTTTGTTCTTATCCCTATTAAATTAAATTAACTAATTTATTCTACTTCTAAATGAACCTTAGTATAGAGATCTTATGAGTAACTTGTTGAGATAATAGACAATGGCGACAGAGGAAAGCGAGAAGCTGCTCAACATATCGCCCCAACGGTGTAAGTTATACTGGAAAGCTGATGTGATAAAAATGGATACAATTCATTGTCAGAATTAACTCCTCCTACATGACATATTATAATTGGGAAAATATACACATGATTTATTGTGCTACATGATGCGTAGGATGACGTTATTCAGCCACACGTCATTAACCTGCACACAGACGTCTAAACGGAAACGAAAAGACCCTCGAGAGTATGTAATTAGTCGCCCTTTTTGCGTGGGTTGTATTCACGTCAGATCTGAAAAGAAGTCTACAGCTCGAGGGTGTTGAGCGGGATGTTTCTGAAAACATATGAGGAGGAAATTACTGAGCTGGAACAGAGTTCTTTAGAGTGTTCTACTTGCGAATAAGCATTTCCTGACATCATGGAGAGGACAGTTCGCTCGATTCTTTCACTTCCTATTCCCCAATTCCAAGACTACGAATTAAAGAGAGAAAAGTGAGAAATAGAGTGAAACGGAGAGTCAAATTAAGCAAGTGGTATTTTTAGAGAAAAAGAAGACAACGAGGGACCTCAGGCACAGAGTAGTATATAAGCCAGCAGTAACTTATCTTTGCTCATTGGACTACCTCATATCATCCTCTGTCTCTGTCACTAGTGGTCATTCACTCACTCTATTGTTTCCCTAGGAATATGAAGAACTTTCGAAGTCTCCTTGGGAACTACTGATGAAAGGGTCCAAGACCCAAGGCGCCAAGGAGATCGCACTCCCGGTCTAATTCAAGCCCCGAAACCGGTGTGTGAAAAACTAAACAGCATTCTAGCTCTCCTACAATCTTCTCAGAGCTCTCATTTCTTTCAATTTATCTTTGAGCAGCATCGTTTTGTTCTACATCCATTAATAACTTGTGTCTCTTTCAATGCTAATGAAGCAACTGCATGGTAGTGGGTTGAGGAACAGCTTTGTGCTCTTACCTTCATCTTCACTTGCCTTTGAATGATGTAAGGAGGATTTCTACATACAAGTTGAAGCAGTTTCCTTACTCTTCATGCCCAATCATGTATTTTATGCATATTACATTCGTAGATCTTCAAATTAATGAAAATGAACCGCACCGCCTTGCATGTTACTGCTACTACTCTGCTAATGCTCTCTTCAGTTGAAGAATGAGTTCAAACAGTTTTTACTTTTTCTAGCTCACTCCAAAATTTCGTCAGGTTCTCAAAGAAGTATGCTAGGATTTCATGTATCACTTTGTAGCTCATTTCTTGTTCTTTACACATGGTTACATTATCTAAACTGATTTCAATAAAAGCTTCGGTTTCCAGCTGAGCAATTGTAACGACTTAAATTGAAAAACAATGAACTACCCTACTGTAAACTGAAACAATGAAGTACTTTACAACGGACTAGGACACATAATGAACAACCACCTGCTAAGATATTATACAATATTTCTGGTTGAAACATCCAATGGCAGAGAAGGCACCACTATCACTTCGCAGATAACATTGCTGGAAAATGGAAACCCTTACTAGAAAAGACAATTTTGGCCCGATCAACTGACTTTGGTCACGCAGCCCTCGACACACAAAGAGGATTATGAGCTGCAAGTTTCTCCAGGAATATGGAAATATCAACGTTGACGCTTGTTTATGACAAATTCTCACTCGAGCTAAGAGATTTTTCGTATAGCGTCCAAAATAGAGTTCCATTCAAGAGTTGCAGACAGCGCCCACGCACCGAATCACCTCATATGATGTGGGCATTCGTAAATATGAGATCTATAAGTAATCCTCCCCGTTAAAATAATAGTAGAGAAAGAGTTATGTACATATATTTTAATGAGTGATTATGAATGTTCACTTCTTATAAGACATACGGATTTGACGCCTAGGAAGAATTTCGAGAACTTGTTCCTTAATGCAAAATAGCATTGCAAAGCGTAATTACCTAATTTCCTGCCAATCAAATTATCAGATACCGGACCATTATAATCCATACCAGAGCTTTCAAGAATGGCATAAGTTCAACACCAAAATAGTTTCATAGTCTTCTACAGCTTATGAGTAAGAGCTGAGCAATGATTTTTAGTATAGTGAGTACCATTTTCAGTAGTCATTGTAGAGAATGTCCAAGTTTTTCTTTAAAATGAGGAAGCAGAGCAGCTAAGAGCAAATTTTGCTATTGTGCCACCCTTAACAAGAATGCTAGTAGACCTCATGAACTATGTTGTAGGCCTGACAAAGGTGTTAGAGCAGCGAAGGTTAGCCAATAAATGATATCATAGTTAACAGGAGTCTATATCAATAAGGACACAAAAAACAGCAAATTGTTGAAGTTATTCAAATAGCCCAACATACCGTAGGAGCAACGAGTACTGT
>KN727610.1:16058-27110 GCA_000816745.1 Ancylostoma duodenale | reverse complement strand
ATTGTGATTCGTTACTCGCCCGCACGCTGAGATCCCTGTTTTCAAGTTTCTGTAAAGCTCCATCAGAAGGTTTGGACAGATGTCGCTTAGGGGTCAGAAGCAGTTGACCCCGTCCCAGAGATATTTACAGCAACAATATTTTCTAACACAGCAACACGCAACGACACAATGCTGTGTGCAACGTCGGAGGTGCCACGGCACAAACTTGCACAGTGCCGCACCATCTACACACAACCTCTGGAAAGGAGTGCCACTCCTCTACAGAGGTTGTAGGGGGGGCGGCATCATCACTGTGAATTACTCATAGATAACATAGGAATTTTGCAGACGTTTTCAGAAAACATCGTGAGTACGGCAGCACACTAAACGGCATAACACGATACATAAAAAAGGAGCTGTGGTGTTCAGATCGGAGCACATTGATGAATTAACAAATTAGGAAGACTGGAAGTGACATCGATTGATATCCGCAATGCACACTGGAAGGTTAAGCGCTGGATCAAACGAAAAAACGCAGTGGCCAGCAAAGCTCTATTCGGAAACAATTAGCTAGCAAATATCCGACTGTGTGATTGACAGAAACCAGCTTTTGATGAAACAATTTACACCAATTCCATTTTTCCTCCATTGAATCGAACTTCGGCAAACGGAATAAAAATAGAAATATTATTCGAACAATCACTTCCCGGAAAGCAAGTGAAACTCGTGCGCAAATTGTAAATTGTACGCGACATCTCGAATATTGTAATTTGGCGGGTTGGTGTACTAAAGTTTGTGCAAAATTCGCAGAGCATACGGACAGATTAATGGCTTTCAAGGATGTGGATTCCAGAACATTTGAGCTAGAGAGAGATTCAAGCTACCACTACGAAATATTCAAATATGTTGTTGAAAATGGAGGTGTTTAATGACATAACAAGTAATATTACTATTTTTAATATTATATTATTAAGTATTAAGTAATATTAATTAATAATATTAATTAAAATATTAATTATTAATTAATAATATTTATTAAGTAATATTATTAATACTAAGTGAGACTCGAGACATTCTCACAAAGGCTAATCAAGTACTTGCCCCTCAATAGCTAATCTTAGCAAGCATCAGAAATCGCAAGATTTCCTTGGATTTGTTTCTGGAAGAAATTGTGACAGATAACAAAGATGCCCCTCGAGAGGAAGAGCGTAAGTGTTAAAACGGAAAAACGAATAAAAGCTGGAGACGGAGAATGCTAGGAAGACCAGTGTGCTGGAGTACTCAATGCTAGAGCACTCTAACTAGTAGACAACTAATTTCTCATAATGTTGTTGTTGTAGTGAGCCTTGTCGCCGTTGAAAAGTCGTAGACCCGCCGAAGGTGTCGAATGTCATGACGGACGGACGAATGTTGCCGCGCACGATGTGACTTGAATAGCTGATGATGAGCGCCGCGGAAAAGGTGAACGACATCAGTCGTCCATGCTCTGCCGACCTATCCTTAGATCTGCGAGCTCCGCCCCTTAAATACCTAGGCGATGAAGGAGGTAGGTGTGGGCTGGATGAACTCTCAACGAACTTAAGAACTTCAAATGGTAGGGCTTCTGTCTTTGGAGAATTCCTAAAAAGAAGCCATATATAATTAAATTATGCGGAATGGATTACAAATACGCACACACGCGCATGCACCCAGAATGTTCCACGAGAGTATTCGCGGGTAGTATGTCCGAGATGATAACCAAATTAGTTAGGGAGCTTGGATGACACGGATCATGAAGTCTGTTCTCTCACATTTCAAAGCAGAACAGTTCCGTTTCGATGTCACAAGTACTATGCAGAGAAGGGTACTGAAAATGTAGGAGTTTTCATGCAAAAAAAAATGCTCCCAAGCCACATTCTATTTCTTATCGTCTCCTGTGGAACAGTGAAGGTAATGAACTAAGTGACTTCACGAAGGATTGCTTGATAGTGCGTAACTCGAGATAGCCGCTTGTGACTTTTCACAAATAAGATCTACGAAAACAAGTTAAAGCTTTCCAGGCAGCACTTGATGTGCGTGTTATGCTCCAAACAAAATACTGAATGCATCAAAATCACAGAAGTACATTACGTGAATGGAATAAATTTCTTTCTGCAGGAATATGTACAACGTTAGGGAGAGTGATAGGGACAGCGAATTAGTGATAGCGGTCAGCACGACCTAAATAAAACCTTGTCTTACATACTTAATGCGACGCCAATTGAATTCTCAGAGGCAGGCTCGGACTAAAATATGAAGAGAATTTTTTTCCGCTTCCCGTTTTCTTTCGATGGTCCACAAATTTTTTTTGTCGCCACGCTAACTCCAGTGGTGAACATCAAACGTCACAAAACCAGCAAAAACAGTGTTTCAACATGGACTATTTCATAGAGTCCCACATTGTTTCTGTGGTCTCTAACAGCTTTGAGATTGTTGAAGCTGAATGAGGTCGGACGTATTCAAAGAATCTTCCATAGACCAAACTTTCCTGGAGACAATTGTCGAGACCAAGGTTACTGAATTATTCATCCCGTTTTGGGTCCTACCACACTCAGCAGCAGACAAAGGTTAGTTTCCCAGTAACATTGCTCATGAAAACACACATATACGTAAGTCGTTAGTCAAAAGCTTTTGAGCATTTTCTTAGACTTGGAGCGGCCGATTTCCCTGAGCAAAAGTCGGAATGGTTCACAATTCTCCATCTTTTCAATGGATGTGAGAAGTTGAAGGATAAAATATACATAGAAATGCTTTGCGAGGGACTCGTCCTTCTCGAAATGTTTGGAGTGCCACAATCCTGCCGAGAATCGCAGTTATAAAGAAGGGTGAAGGCTTCGCAAGTTCTTTTAACCGATTGCTTTTATAGTGAAGTATGATCTCCAGAAAAGAAGAGATTTATGAGAGAACGAGGAAGTGTGAGGGAATCTCCAAGGCCGTGGGAATTCATGCATTAAGAGAGCAATACTTCGTTTAAGCAGAATCCTACAAAGAATTCAAGAAACGATGTCCATGCGAGCTGAAAAGCACGTGGAGAACTATGTACACCGGCAATGTTATTCACACAGAGAGGTGAAATTTCCCTACAGCGAAATCCTATCCTTTCGCGTTAACCGAATCTGTGCATTTTATTTCACGCAAAAAATTACCAGAAACGACGCAGCTACTGCAGAATATAGTAAACCCGTTCGAAGGAAATAAAATTAGCCTTTCTGTAAGCAAAGTAATCAAGGAAGCGAAGGCACACGAAAATGACATTCATTTAGTTACCTGGAGAAAGAGCAGGTCTGTAAGCAGTCAATATGATTAGGCAGTCGTGCTTGACTTGGTGCTACTACGTTAGCCTCTTAGTACAATCATATTTCCCTCGAGATTAATGCTTCTGTACTGTACGTGTAGCGTATTTAATCAGCGAATACAATTAGGCTGAGCTATAGTGGCAAGAAAATAAGGTTTCCAAATATATCTCCAAATCAGAGCGAGAAAATTGCGGTTGTTTTAGGAAGAAAGCCCTTTTGATTTCTATTTTAGAGTTCTATTTGGGGTTGACGTCCGTCTAGACAACCTTTATCTCTCAGTAATTTGATTCTCAATGACATTTCCATGTCTTTCTTCAAAAGCTAAGATACAGCAAGCATATATAGCATACTGACTCAAAGAAGTATAATATTTTGCCAATGAAATCGCGGACTTCGGGCATCTGTGTAACACGAGTGGCACGGAAAAGAGGTTGTAAAATCGAAAAATAACATTCTCGAAACAAGTTAGGATCGCATATAAGCTAGTATAGGTGTGTCCTAGAGGTATAATTTTTTCTGAGAATTTGTTCATGGATGGAACTGGTTTACCCCTTATTTACTACATATGATCAATCTTATATTGTTAAGCGCAATCCTCATTTCATTGAGAGATTAAGACTTATATGAAACCAGGAAAAGTTCCCGATCTGATCGTTATTCTTTTTTTACAGACCCTAAAAATATGCAAATTCATCAAGAGCTGTGGATGGTTTACGCCAAAAATATTCTGAACTTCAACCTTTTAAAAGGCTTCTTGCTCATTTTATTCCTTCCAATTGATTATTTTGTGGTAATACAACGTCCAGGAGGCGTTCACTAGCTCCGTCTTCACACAGTTCTTCCACAAAGTTGAAATAAACTGCAAACAGATAAAAAAAATAGCACCGAAATAACGGGAATAGTGTTTAGGTGAAGGGTGCAGCTTTCTCAGACCTAAAAACAAGTTGAAGACCACGTGTGGTAAAAAGGCAAGGATCCAACCAAAATTGTATACTTACAATTAGTCGATTTTTCTATGGACCGTCATCATAAATCCAATACCAGTAGGCATGGTCATGAAATTTCGAAGAAAAAATCGGCTGTGTCGGTCATGTTACAGTAAATGGCTGAGTTTCTGTATGCGCAATGGGTGTTGCCGCAGCACTTATAGTGTTGCGCCACGGAACTGCCTCAACACACGTGTCGTTGCATTAGAGGATGCCGCAACGTCCATGTCGTTGCATGAACATCTAAAGTAACACCACATGTCGCTGTATTTACATCAGCATCTGAAGCAACACTTCATGTTGCGGTATTTGCACGAGCATCTAAAGCAACACCGTCTCTCGCTCCATAGACGTGCTACATCATATGCTTCTGTATTAGAAGACAACTTTATCAGCATAAACCTCTCGATTTCTTAACCGTAGACTCTTCTATCCAAAATTTCTAGTTTATCCTGAAAAGAGTTCTCTTAACTGGGTAAAGGATGTGCTGGTAAACAAGGTGAATTTCGCTATAAAGAGGGCGAAAAAGGCATATCATGTTTTGGCCGGATCTTGTCTTTGAGCATTCCGGTCTCGAACCTAACAAGTAGCACATATATTTCGAAGGACACTGGATAAAGGTACGTGGGACAGAAAGTGTTATACCTATCTCGCACATCCAGCTCTTTGCATCACTATCGTCCCAATCGTGTTAGAAAACATTTTCTTCAATTGCTGACAATTGTCAAGATGTCCAAGAAAATTTGATGGAGATGACTTCACAAGTTATGTAGATAGGCAGCAAAAATGTCAGCGATCAATTCGTATTTTTTCTACGTGCACGGTGTACACTGTTGCACATCGAATATTTCAACATTTGAACCCCTGCAAGCTCTTGAACAATGTGAGGAAATCAAAAATCCAGCAAGGTAGGAGGAATTTCCTATCACAGGTTGAAGCACTGCCACGTGATTGCTTCACTGAAATGTGATAGGAGTTGCTGCAGAATCAGTGACGGAGCAAAGGAACCTTTTTACTCTTTCAAGAATCTATTCATGGGCTACTGTCTAATGTAATTCAATACCGGAAAGGTCAATTTTTTAAGCGTTTTGGAAAACCAAGGGTGAAAAGAGCGTTCTAACTGTTCTATCTATAGAAATTTGCGTAGAGTTCGAAGAAAAAACTGATGACGTTTATCACATGGATGGATAAACTTGCAGCTGACTGCAGAAGAACACCAGACGAGGGGGCACAAGCTCAGGAAGCTACAGCCGAATTAATGTTCCAAGATATGAGGGCTAATTAGGGACGAAGTGCAGAATTTTTTAGAGGCTCTTCTTCTTATTCAGCAAAGATTAAATAGTTAATGCAAACAAATCTTCAGAATTAGTTTCCAGCGAATCACATTCTCTGAAATAGCAGTATGATACACTGCTTCGTTCATGTTCTTCATGTTTTGGATTTCATTCCCAAATCATGGATAGTCACCCAACAGCCGCAGCTCTCAACATTCTTAGATTGTCCTGGAAATCTTTTTCACAAGATTCATAAATGAAAACATAGAAGTGTAAGTGCGCAAATACAGATTTTTGTAACATTTATTTTTTCTCATTTTTCTCTGAGTGACGGCGAATATTCTATGTAGTTGAATTCTCCGGAAAGCACTGCACAATCATCAAGGACTTCAACCACATAAGATATGCATTGTGTCCGACATTAATAACGTTGTCTGACAACAAAAGAGCAGAATCGGCTTACACGTATATTAGGATTAGAACCGATTAGTCATAGAACAGCATGACATCACAAGACTTTGTGTCTCCGAATAGAAAGGGAAAGTGGAGAAATAGAATTTCTTCACTTACTAGCGCATTTATCACAGTGTTGCTACTTCTCACGATAGCAGGTTAGAAAAAAGTAAGGATACCCCAAAAAGAAAAGAAGAGAGCAAACCGGAACAGACCATAGATCCAATGAAAGTGGGGAAAATCCATAACGTCCACGAGACCAAATTCATCAAAAGCGTGAATCCCTTTGGGATATGTATCAAACAGATCGCAAAACATTGCTTGAGCATGAGGGAATCTATTGTGAACCCATGCGATCTGTGGTTTTATGTGGTACAATGCCTGTTAACAAACACCTGCTGAGGCAAAAACATACAGTAGTATTCCGATCTAAAATTTGAGAAAAGAAGCAGAGATTACATAGTGCAAACATAGTGCGTGTGATAGTAATTAGGGTGCAACTTGATATTCCGGAAGAACCTAGAAAGTTACATGTAGTAGAAGGAGAATCTGGAAGGGGGACAAGCTGACATTACGTGGACACTGCGAGAAAAAAAAAGAAGGTGGAAGACCACAGTTTTCAAACAGTAAAAAAATTTCGCGCCCAAATTCTGATCCATCCCTCTTAAAGGTAAGATCCGATGAAAATCTCCGATGTACGGTTTCTGTACTTCTCGTGATGTAATCCATCCACACATACATCGCGTACTCCAAATTTGGGAACGGTTCTCAAGACTAATACTGAGTTTCAAGCAAAAATGCTCCTAAGTTAGGGTTTTTTACTTTGGTTTTTTACATGGAGCTCCGATGTGAATGGTGTTGCTACCGCTACGCTCTTCCAGCAACGCGTAACGCAACGATCCTACGCACAGCAACAAGGAGGTGTTGCTGTAGTGACGCAACAACATTGGTGCTGCGGCATCCACTACTACAGCGACACCGGTGCTGCAGCACCTCCAAGGACAACACCACATCAGCCATTGCAACACCTTTTAGGGGCGTAGTGTTACAGAGTCTGTTCTACCCGGACCTTGAAATTACATAAGTTTGTGTATCAGATGCGGTGTTCACACATAATTTGCAGTGGTAGCAGCTGTGGCTTTAAGAAAGTACTTGTAACCACATTCTATTCCTTTTAAAGCCATAGAAGTCACAGCCACAGAGCCGTAGAAACGATGAGCGTACAGCAAAATTCATTTCCTGATAAGTTTGCTGTTCAGGCTGACTAACGACTAGCCATGACTTCATTGAGTCCATTACAAAACTATAGAAACGTGTAATATGTACAGCAGCATTTTGGGATATAGAAGGTGAACAATGCTTTTATAGGGTTCTGTTGACACAAAAAGTTGTTAGCCTTCGTAGTACATGCTATAGAATACTAAAAAAGCAGAGGATTAGGTCACTAACCCCGCTGAAATGAAGCTGGGTAGACAATTTACGAAGCTTACTTTTACTTTCGAGGCTAGTGGAAGGCATCAAGGTCATTAATACTATCAACTATATAGGACCATGGCGTATAGTTTAGGTACACTTAAGTAGTTTTGAACACGTACCCTTTAATGCTCTATATTCGAAATTAAAACGCCTACCCCTGAGTGCTTTATATATATGGAGGTCCATTTAAACTACGACAAGAAAGTGCCCTTATATTCATGGTGCCCTTATATTTATAGTACTGGTGAAGAAATGTACACTAGACTAAAGTGGAATAATATTCTTCTATATAAACTTTCTAGTCCTAAACGCAAAAATTGAATTCAGGAGTGTTTATTGGGAAATCATGGTTTTGCTCTATCGCGAAAGAAAATTCATAGTAAACCGGAACTAAATTGCATGTGACACTACGGTATCCGGAGTAGGTAACCAACCTGTCTGGAAACTCTGCTTGCCTCGCAACAAAAAATTGCCGAAATTTTGTTACCAGCACCAATTATCCCACGTAAACAAGTTACTACTCGAAAGAGAACGACGAGCAGTCAACATCGGACCTGTCTGGTACTTCGAATGTTTTTCCTGAAAATTCCTCCCTGAGAAATATGTATGCGGAAAAATGTAAAAACATACTATGATATCATTCTGATTCCATGAAAATATTCAATCACTTATGTTTACACTTGTTCAGTACGTACATATTTACCGTTTCCGTCCTTTTGCATACGTCACGTTGAGCAAATTTCATTCCTTACCTGGTAACACAATAGGAAATGACATGGAAGAGGTACACTTTACAAACATAGCTTAATTAACGTAATAGTTTACGACACAGCTTTGCACTATTAGCCGACAAATTCAGGCTAAACGTGGACATTCACGAGACGGCGACGCAAGTGTGCGAATAAACAAAGGGGTCCCACTTGAAAACCTGGGACAAAAAGGAGGGACTAAAGTTCACAAAAGCGCGTAGTCGCCTTCGATTGGTCAATCTCAGGAGGTAGCCAGTGATAGGCCTGTACAGAATTAGTGGTAAGACAATGAATTTGAAGATGATTTACGATTCTTGTAGAAGAAGAGACTATGCGCTGGAATATTCAAACAAGTGCATCCTTGTGCATCCTAGTGCATCCTAATGAGAACAGTCACAGCATGTTTTTGGGTCTTTGAAGTCTCAGGATCTTCAGAGTTGTGAGATCACGAGAGCGCATTTTAGCTAGACTACTCTGAGGAGCGAGGAGTAAAGGTGCGAGTTAAAGTTTTTGTAAACAATCTTGGAAAGGACCTTTAGATAAAGGAGATAAGAGTAAGGAGTTGGAAAATGGAGAAGAATAGAGAATTTTTGCTAAGAAAAAAAGATGGAAAAACAGTAGAAATAACATTGTCTACGTTATAAGAAAATTTGCTACTTATTTCTGCTTCTCTTGGAGACTTCGGACTCACTAAAGACTAAGGCAACTCACTAAAATTCCATCGGGATATTTAAGATGTTAGTATGAAAAAGGAGTAGAACTAATGGGCTCAACGCAATTCATACTAGATGCCCGTGTTTGCCATGCGCGACTACGTGATGAAGGGGAGGCCAATACCCACTCTGACGCAGACCAGACGCAGGTGAAACTCACGCGTTAGCTGCTACGTCGCTATCCGCGATGCTTTCATTCATGGTGTACATGTCGCGTCGAGCAGTCTTCACCAGAAATCAGCAGCAAAAGTATGCGTGCGTCCAGCGAGCGACTGACGCGCGCATTTAGTAAAAGTTGTTCATTAAAGGTTTGAAAACAACAACGGGTAATGGAGGAAAAGCATTGAACAAAGTACACTTGAAGAGAACAATGGTTAGAAACATGTCTGTGCTGGCAGAATGCCATCAGTATAAGTAGATAACCAACAGCTGAGACACATGCGGTTGTCGGTGATAAATTGAACGCACTACTACTGAGGTGAGGAGATCGAGTAGTTCTGCGATTTTCACCACAACAATCGGAAGAAAACAGTCGTGTTTCTAGGATTTATTGGGCCGGAAGTGAATGGGGATAGTCGCCAAACTACAGAGTATTAGGGCCTAAAATGAGCAAAATCCACTAGATCATAGACGAAATCGGACTTCGACAAATGTGCTAGGTTTCTGAGAATTTACTTTTAGGGAAAAAAGTCAGTAGCTGGAAGTATCCGAGTGCAGACTGATAGATTAATAAGCAAAACTCGATGAAACTCTTCACAGGAGGGAAAGCCGCTCAATGCGTTTATGTCCTGGGATTCCAGAAGGTTTCTGGCAAGAATGGGAGGTATCGGCTCTCCCGAAGTGCATCAGTCCTCTCACCAAAAATATGTACAATTTTTGTGAATGAATCGTCTCAGCCAGCGTTGAGATAATAGCAGAGATAGTAGCCATATCACGAATTTTTGGAAATGGGATTGATGGATGCAAGATAGGAAAGTTCCCGGAACTTTCATGAACACCACCAAAATACAAGCGCGGATCAGGAATGACATATAGAAACCTTTAGTAATTTTTTCTTTCCATTTCTTTCGGCAGGAAAAACTTCCGCTTCCCATAGTCATGCTGCATTTAGTGAATACCTGAAAAAAAGTAAACGAAAAAATCCTGCAGAGAACAGCTTCACTCGAGTTGTTATTCTCATAAAAGAACCACTCCCTTTCTTTCGAAGAACTAATGGCCTTCACCAAGAGTATGCACTAGGATGGGTCCGACCTGGGCTTTATTAGCCCAATTGCAGCAGACGAGAAATTCCCTTGCTGTATAGAAAAAAGAATGCACAAAAAAGAAGCATAGGTAGAGAGATGAAGGCAATAAGTCTCTTCCCAGAGAGGGAAAGCGTTCTAATTCTCCCGGATACTTTTTTCCAAAGATATTCCATGGAATGTTCGCAATGATGCAGAGTTTCCGACAAGACAATGATCGCTACGATCGCTATGAAATCAGCACGAAGTCGCGTTAATGGGACACAGCTGCTGCTTGGTCCAGGTTTATGCCATCATCAAGGCGATGATGTTTGGCCTTCGCCCATTTCAGTTGAGCGAATGACACTAAAAACAATATAGTTCACGCCCAAATATGTACATCTTAAACACCTCAGGGGGGCATCTTTCGGTGAGTAAACATATGCGCTAGGCCTTAGAAACAATACAACAATCATGGCAAATCGTAGAAAAACGTGCTCGTGGTGCTTTGCTGGCTTTTAGCTCATCCTCGGGATGCCTTCGAAGGATTGGAATGATCACTAAGGCATAGCTATAATTGTGAATGAAAATGTTATTCATGAGATTCCTCAGAGATCAGAGATGGTTCCGTTCAATACCAATTTCACATATTTTGAAAAGAGTCAACAAAAGAGAATTGTTACTCCCAGCCGATCCTAGCAAGAGAGGGGAAGCTCCAAAAAAAGCAAAGCCTTTGGATAACCATTAAGAAATCGTGGACCTTTTGGTCTTTCCAATGTTCCGACGGTTTCGGATCTGAGAGTTTTCAACCTCTGAAGTTGTAGCACTTGATTTCTACAGTCGTATAGGCAGGCTGGCTGGATGAATGAATGAATGAATGAATGAATG
>KN727610.1:0-10521 GCA_000816745.1 Ancylostoma duodenale | reverse complement strand
TTTAATGAAAATATTAGACTGTAAGTCTGCTCTAGCGTAAGGATAAGGCTAAGTGAGCTGGTGAAAACTGAGGCGCAAATCCACCAGCTCATCCAGAAAATGTGCTTTTTTTCTGCATCAAGAGATCCCTCCACATTGCACAGAAGGTTAATGGGATGAGGTTCTATGCCCTCCAGCTAACCAAAGCGATGCTGTAATCTGAAAATTTGGAAAATTTGCATAACCTTCGTGATTTAGATACTACGAGGACTAAGTTCAAGCAAATCGAGGAAAAACGAGATAAGTTGCAAAGCAATGATGGAAGGAAATGTAGGAATTATGAGAAGTTTTCTTTTTCACATTCCTACATTAGTACATTCGGGAAAATTGCAAACGTATTTAATATGTTGGCATTTTTTCTGTTTCCCATGCAGCAGTTGTATCCAGAAAATGTGGAGATGGAGGGCATTCAGTCTCAGCTGGCGTCTACATGCAGCATCCTCGACTGGTCCCACTATTATACGGAGAAAGATCCTGTCCATGCAAATTTTACCCAGCGTACTCTCCCAGTTCCCCTCCCGATTTTCACCTATTATGATCCCTCAGAAATCCCCTGAAAGAAAGAAAGAACTTCAGAGGTTAGGACGACGTCAGATTGGGACAGACAGACTTCTTAGAGGTGCAGTCTTCGAAATCCAAAACAGAAGCATTCAGATGCTGCGGAAAAAGAAGTTATTCAAATACTCGAGGTGATTACTTGCAAAATTTAGAATAATTTTCCAGCGACTGAAATAAAGCTTCGTGTAAAAAAATCAAATAAACTGCTTCAATACTTTCGGGACAAGCTAGCAGTCCTACTGCTCCTACAGCTAGCAGTCCATACTTGCATTGTAGGTATAGCTGAGACATTCGAAGGAAATTGAGACGAGGTGTTAGCAAATTCCCATCAAAATGGGTAATCGAATGCGGCGGTAAGTGCATATCTAGGAATATAAATATACTGACCTTTTAGCTATTGAGGAAATATTCTGGTAGTCACTTCCTTGTTTCTTTTTTCTCATTTTAGCACGCGGAAAACGTACTATATTTTAACAAATACCCAAAAGCAACGTTTTTTTTTTTCCAAATGTGGGTTTTTTGAATACTCGCCCACAGAATCTGAGGTTCAATAACATGCTAGGGTCCTTCTTATGGAAGGCACAGGAACAAATTCATGATTGGCATGCTGCCAAATGCAGTTTACCAAGAGATGTTACATGTATCAGAACATAAATGTCACTGATTTTTACGCATGGATGCACGTACACAGAAGGGTAAATTGGAAGGCACAGAGAATTGGTATGAAGAAGAGGGAGGCAACATAAGGGCAAAAGACTCAGATGTCTCAGAGATATTTGTGCTTGTTCATTTATGATGTACATCTGTAATACCTACGCGTTCTTGGGAATCGCACGAAGTTTTCCGGGATAAATCTCAGAATCGCTCTACATACCCACAACTTTCTAGTGGTCAGCAGTGAAAACAAAGTAATTCGTCACATTTTGCCCTCCACTGAAAACATAGGAGAATGTGTCCATCTCAAAATTGGGTAATTAAACCGCACATGCTAGGGTAATAACTATCAGGTTGGTGCGAAATTAATTGCCGTTTTGGGGTGTGCACAAATAAACTTCTCTCTTCTGCGGAATTCGAGCACTTTCAAGCCAATTTGGGTAACCTTCTGAAAGAGCTTTTCTTCCTCTTTCAAAAGCCGCTTGAATATTCTGGCTAGCTCTTCTCACTGCCTTTTTGTAGAGTCGCGAACAAATGATGAGCTGACGCGATTTTGAGGTCATCATGATTAATGATTTCATACTCAATCACTTTTCACCGGAGGTGTCCGGTAATCTTGCACTTGTTTTGGCTCAGGATCTTCTTTCAATGGACAGTGAGCTACTTGTCCGCAAAATTTCCTTCCAGAGATTTTGAACGCCAGGGCAACTATGATCGTGATGGGAGGTTGTTCCTTGGCGATCAAGTTTGAGGACAGCAATAAAGCCCAAATCGGATCTTACCATTCAGACGTTGAGAGCAGGGATGGATGTTTACTATAACACAGTTTCGAAATATTCGACTTCAATCGACAGAGTAGGGGAGGTGCGGAACTGAACACCGCCGATCTGACTGCCAACCAGCGTTTCATCCGCTGTGACTTCTCTTCCGACTTAATTTTTCGTCCCAAAACGACTCATTGCTACACCGTGTAAATACTATAATCAAAGCTAGGTTCCTGTACGATAACAAGAAATGCGAATGGGTTTGGGTAGAGACGTTTCCCGATTTCTAAATTTTCCTAAGAGAGATCTTCTCTCTAGGGAGGTTTTGTCACAAGTTTGGTGGCGCTGTAAGGAGGTGATTGACTGCAGCTTTCACCAACCTAGTCAAGCGTTGACAGCAGAGTCCTAATAATGTAATTTCGAGTTGATGTCCGAGAATCTGCTGTAGATATGGCTAGCAGTGGTGAACAGAACCAAGTTTTCCCCTGCTCCATGATATCGCTAAGTCTCCCACTTAAAAACTCAGCCGTCAAAAAATTGCACAGTGAGGCATCGAGGTTCTCATTAATTCTTCTCATTCCTTAGACCTTTCCCTTTCCGAATATTACTTTTCCAGAGTCCTAGATGGAAACCTGTGACAACAGCGAATTGCTGATCTAGATCATGTCGAATCGATCATGTCGATCATGTCCTTCCAAAAGTTTGTGGATTCTTGCGGTCTCAGTTTTCATTGTAGAGGCACACAATCTTTATCACAATCGTCGGGAAGATACAGCGAATTAAATGAGCATTAAACTGATGAAAAAAGTTGTGTTTAAGCCAAGTTATAACACGTTGAACAGGAGTGTTCGTTTCGGCAATTAATTTCGCACCAACCTGATACTGAGTGAGTTGGTTGTACTTATGCAATGCAGAACAAATACCTTCCTATGGTGAACATCTTGTTATTACAGTAGCAGGTGATCCACAATTTGGAGGTGATGAGAAATAGGGAATAATCTAGGAAAATAGATTTCATGAGAAATGTTTATCCTAAAAGGGATCTTGTTTACCATTAAGTCACAAAAGCTCTCAATTTTTGTTTATATTTTGCTCCTGTTTACTCTGGTCGAATGGAAAACAAATAGGTTCAAAACAAAGATAACGTCTCTTTAGCTTCCCGGGGAACATGCGGTCAGACTGCCGAATCTGCTAATTCTAGCAAGATTTGCGTGACTCACGGGATTTTTTGCATGATTTGGGAGATCTGCTATTGGGTACTATGTAGCAACAGAATTCTGGGAGAGAATGAGACAAAGGAAGTTCAGGGAAAATTTTCAGCTTTCCTGAATCATCTGAAGACTAGAGTTTTCATGAAGTTGTAAAGATGGTGGAAAATTCTGCAGGAATGAAGATTGACTATGGAGAAGAGAGGAACAGCATCAGAAATCAGGCCGTTCCCGTTGGAATGCTTAGGCTCATGCGTGATATTCAATTTTCTCCATCTGAGCATCAAAGATTCTGGGCTACGTAGCTACAAAAAATTGCGACTTGGGCGAAGTAGGTAAGGAACTGTACATAGATGGTAACCACTGAATATCCAGAATAGAACTGCACAAAGTATCCATGAAACATCTAGAATAGAGGGTAAGAATTTTCAACGACCCCTTTTCTGGGATTCCACCAGTTCGGACCCTTTCTTTTCTGGAAGAGTCTAGTCTAGTCCTACGCCCTTACTGTGATCGCCAGGGAAGGATAGGTAAAGGCTACGTCCTGGAAGATCTCACTTTCCATCAACTGCCATGGCTGAAATTAAAAGCAGAGACTGCAGGTTGAAGACAGTTCTTATTGGTAGAATAGGATCAGATTTGGCGCATGGGGCCTTGGCTGCTTATTTTGGTTGTGTTCTTGTGATGATATTGGCCTTCTCGCAAATGTCGAGGAATTTTAATTGAGCCTTGAGCAGAATAGCGACTGAAATCCAGATGGTACGATCGAATTATGCTTTCGTTTTAGCGTTCCTTGCCTTCACAGCAAGACCATGGCGTCTGATGAACAAAGCGAGAGGAAAGAACACCAAAGGAAAAAAAACTTGCTCCTGAAAAGAAGAATTTTGGAAGGCTTAGCCCAAAAGTCGGCAAAAAATGCCCTAGTTCTTTGAAGGCAGAAAGCTTCCGGATCCAAAGAGCCCTCGCTACTGCAGTACAAAAGGCAAATTTTCATCTCATATTTTATCCCAAGCTACTAACGGATTCTGGACTTTCTCATACTGCGGACTCCGACGTCATTGTGTGTGGGGAGTGGGGTGTCATTGAAATGTGACTCTGCTTTGAAGCACATAGAAATGTTTCATTATGGTGAGAGGAGTGTACTTGTAAGCGTTAAACCTCATTAAGCCCCTCATGTGATCTTATCATGAGTCACCCTTTTCTTTTGTAATAAAAATAGCAGCTAACAAATATGTCAAGACTTGTTCGCTAAATGAAATTTACTGTATTTGGTTTGATGGGCACGATTTCTACGAAAACTAATTACTTTACAAAATTGGTTGCTAGTTATACAGTGATTTGAAAATAGTGAAGTAGAAAAGGGAGCAAAACCATGAGAAAGTCTAGAAATGGCCAGTTCCACGGCTTCATCACTGTTTATTCATGGAATCCTCCATAATTTCGTTAGGAACCGAATTAAATTTATGTGTTTTTCCAACCTCTGCTTGGGAAATGAAATGCCGAAGATATTCAGAAAAATTTCAGCACATGCCGTCTTCCTTCGAGGCCTGCATTCTAATCACTTCAATAGAAAATTCTAGAAGTGGTAGCCGAGAAAGCAAGGGAGAATTCTTTTTAAGAGAAAAATTTTCTTTCCCTAAGAGACCAGGGGAAGGTGTTCATGGGTATAATAGAGCTAGAAGCGGTGCAGCACTTCCAGACCAGCGCTTATTGGTTAAAACAAGTGCTCTGGAAATAGCCTCCGAATTTTCGTCGAACTTCTGGAGTAGTGAAGCAACGATAGTCTGACGCAGGGGGGTAGGAGGCGGACCACTTGGTTTTGTGCGTCCCGGCATCTCATCCATTAATGACTCGCCTGAGGCAAGATGAGTAGTAGCGGACGAGTTGTTTAATGAAGTAGTGCTATGATCAAGAAAGATGCTTCACCAGTATACTATAGTTAGGCCCGCTAGCTGACGAAAGCTCGGTGGAGCCTTGGTTTTACCCAAATAGGGTTGGAAGATGGATTTTTTCCAGAGCTCGTGATAGACCTCGAAGGCCTTCGAGAGTGGAACAGTTTAACCCATAAAGAACGTTCAAACATGATAGAATGGAGCTATCCCGGAGCCTCATGTAGTACGATAATAGTTGTTCTTGATAATTTTTTTTCTAGAGGCCACGCTGGAAAGGAAACTACTAGAGGCCTCGGCGATAAAGCGGCTGTCCCCCGAAATAATCATTATAGACGAGCTCATGGAAGCACTGAGGCTTATCACATAGGGGTTTTTTGTGACACTGTCGCATATCATGTCACGCTTACAGTAGCTTTCATTCGTCTAAGAAGTACAGTGTTATTCTGTTGTGTTCCTTAATTGCTTGTTTGGTTAGTTAGCCGACAATTGTTGATTGATGTTAGACTAATGCAGTATGCAGACATATTGTAGGTCCGAAGAAGGTAATAAGTACCGAAAGCTAACCAATAAAGTTGTGGAACAGGCGTCTTCAAAAAAATTATCAAGAACCATGAAGAACGGTAAACAAGGATCCTAGCCTGGTACCCTACTTATACACATACGTGCAGTCAGAAACTTCGTCATGGTAAAAATTCTATTCCAAAGATTTCAATTCATCCGAGTTTCCCGCTAGCAAAAGTTGAAGTCCAAAGAACTTTAAATAAGCCGTGAAATCGAAGTGACGAGTCGTGAGGCAACCATTTCACCGAAATGAGTTCATTGAATTACCATGGAATGCACCTAGCTCGACCTAAACAACTTTATTAGGATGCGCCAGGAGAGCAGAAGAGCCGAAGAAGGAGCGACAGCAGACCTTAGCCTAGGCAGCAGTGTCTAGTGAATCCCAGAAATCGCGCTAAAGGAAAGCAGCAGGGGTAGATTATGCAAGCAAGGCCTTCAGGTACCGTAAATTTATGTTGCTTTTCATTTTTAACCAAACGAACTGTAATGAATGGAACCGGAGAAAGCACCACCAGTATACCATAGATAATACGACGTGGGCGTATAATTGCGCGCTGAAACCCAAACGCAGCATAGTCGCAGCTCTGCAACGATGAGGGCAGTGCGTTCTGCAATTTAGAGCACAATTGTTCAGACATCCAGTTGTTCATTTTTGCAGAAGGACTATAATGCTCTTCGAATGCAGACGAATGAAATGAGAAAGGAAACTTCATAACAGCTGCAAGTTTGCTTCCCACGCAAAACAAAGCGGACTGAGGCGATCTCTTTTAAGCGGCGTCCTGCAGAACCAAGACGAAGTAGCCTTTGTCCACGTCGTTTTGCAGCGCCTCTAACTAATTCAAGAGCTGCACCAAATCTTGGTGCCTTCCATGTGACTTCCCAAAAATACAATTCCAACGATGACACCTGCACGAATGGCGCAGTGTGTCGCGAAGCGATCGCTCCTCTCCACAGGGAAGTCGGGGCACCGTATCCGTGACCGCGCCAACGGCGGTTGTAATCTTAAATTAATCACATCCGCGCCTTATCGGTCCGGCGTCTTCAGTTTTCCGCTAACAGCTTTCGCAAGAGGCGGTATGTTCCTACAGTGCGTATCAAAACTACGTATGTATCAACTCGTAGTCGGTCAATATCTTGGCTTATTTTGGTTCTGAAAAGTCGGAACTTTCTACAGAGGATTCTCGATGTGTACGAGCTCTGTATTTCTGTTCCCCAGTATATTCGGCAGTTTGGCCTAGAATTCTCGTTTGTGGAAATTCTTTGTTAGTATCAAAACTATGTATCTACTAACGATTCGTGGACATATTCATCATTATAACTCGACAATTATTAGTCGATCGGTCCACCATTGTTCCTATTGGTCTCAGAAATACCATGTGGCATACTTCTCACGAGTTCTACTGTGCCGTCGTCAATCTGGTCCCATGCTTCCAATATCGCCGTTTTCAAGCTCTCGACAGTATTGTACTGCTTGCTATTTCGGTAAACTTGGCGCGCAATTATACTCACGTGTTCTCGACTGGGTTGCAGTCTGGCGAACACGCGGACTAGTCCATTGTTCGTATCCGGTGCTCCTGAAGCCTACTTCTTTGGACACGTGGGACACGTGGACGGCAGCATTGTCTTGCTTCTTGATACTTGAACGAGTCCATTCTGTTTGAAACAAACGTCAACCCTTGTTTTCCTAAGCTCCCGAACGCGACCCAAGTCATGAGAGAAGCGCCGCCAAAGTTGCGCCTTGAGTACATGATTGGCTCCTTTCTCAGGTCCCTCCAATAATGGCGATACCCATCCGACCCATCCAAATTAAATCAAAAAACGGACTGTTCGGAAATTTGTTACCCACAGTTTTGGAGTGGATCCATACTTTTGATACGCACTATATTTATCAATACCTCATAAAATTCACAACCATATATGCTGAGCTTACAATCAATGAATTTTCCCTCACTGCCTCAATTCCTTTAATTTCATTTATGGTTTCCACAATATCTTATCCACTCATTTTGTTTCATTTTCATCTTTGTGGTAGTGTGGTAACGAGTGATCAATCAGCTGGGCTGTTGACCCACCGGACACAAAATTTCAGTGGCTTCTGAACAAAAACCAAATGGTGAGTGCGGATAACGTAACATGGTTGATAATAATACGAAGACGAGCGGAAACCGAGATTGAGCTCTCTTTCAGGCATAAAGCATGAAAGCTTCAGTGTAAAGCGAGGTATACTAGACGAACCGGCCGATGACTTACGGCAACTTGTCAAAGTTGTAAGGCAACAATAATGAACCTATGTAGTAAAAGGCACAGTGTGTCTCAAATTCATTCCTAGGAAAAAAGAAGAGAGGAGAGGAAGTTTCCAAGAGGGGTTGATGCTCCTGCTGGTCGAGGTAGCAAAATTAGAAAGAAGAAGCTCTTCCCCATGAAAAAACCATTCCACAATAAAGATACTTGCCTTACCACAACAAATTTCGTTTGGTGAGAGGACATGAGATATCCGGGAATAATATTTTTCTCCTCTAATATTCAGTGAAATACTTACGCATAGTGCGTATTTATCTGATGAGTGAATTTGGTGAGAATTCCAGCACTGCCACAGTGAGGGGAAGAACACAGACATGATTTATCGCCGCCTAGTGCTTCTCACCTTTTTATTCCAGAAGAAAAAAAAGAACCAGAAAAAAGCTGATTGCCGATTGGTAGTGTCAGCATTTTTTTTTTTGTGGAAATAAAACAAAGAGCGGCAGTCGGCTAGCGAAGACGGGCTAGCCATGGTCTACTGGGAACAAAAAGGGTGAAAATTGAGAACTCGGCGGGAACAACATCCAGAAAATGCCGAGACAGCTGCCCTTGAAAGTCGGCCAGCGAGATATTTGGACAGGAAAATTGCCGGATATGTCCATGAAGTTGCACAGCGGAACATATAGGTGACATATTGCCCTTTTCCAATGACCTAGTGGTGTCCATCGGAGCGAAAAGCTCTGCAGGTTATGAATGTCCTAGTCAAGCACTTACCTTGACAAGCATGCAGCTGGAGACCGAAAGTCTTTTATAACTACTGTAGCTTATTTCTACAGGCGCTGAGCTAATACTCCTAAAACTTGCTAAATATTCATAACCTCTTCAAACACAAGCAGTAGGAAATGTACTGTGCCTTGCAAAGGAATCCCAGAAAAGTTATACATATAGGACGGAAACCTGGAATGCAAAGTTAAGTTCTTCAGAAATCCATCACGGACAAATCCAGGAATGAACGAAACCCTCGAGGCTTGCAAAATGGAATTGTGGAATTTAGGAAGTCGTATGACGTGAGTGCAGCTAAAGCGTACTTGAGTGGATTCGTATTCCTTGAAAAGTCTTCTCTTTCGCTAATGCAAATTAGGCTTCATTACTTAAAAATAACTCAGTGCAAAGCTGGATTCGTTCCGAATAGAAGGACATCTAATTCATCCAGAGATGCAGGATCAGCTGAGCCGAGTTGCGAAAGTGCAGGGGAAAAGAAGCGAGTGGATAGATATATTCCAGATGAGGAAATGCAGAAGATACCCAGGAGAATTGTCCACGAACGAAAATGGTTCTACGAGACGCATGAAAGAAGTGAGCGAACTAATCTCATGACCAGGTAATTCAACGGGAAGGATGCCAATAGGAAGATGTTTTCGATGGACAACCGCCTCCATTCGCAAATTGCTATCGTTCTGCAGATGTTTTCGAGGAGTTTATTTCGCGAAGAGGTTAATCCATCCTGCCACGCCGAGAAATTCAACAAGGAAGGAAAGCAAGGAAGAAAACAAGACGCCGGACGCTGCCTTCAGTAAGAAATAAAGAAAAAACAGACGCGTCTGAGCCACAAAGCTCATCATGCACACCATTTTGCCTTCATTAACCGCCAAAAATGCCCGAAAATGCACTTTTGCCGGTTTGCGATATCCAGCATGCATCGGGAACTGGCAATTAACAACGTTTATTGCAGCACTCAAGCACACATAAGTCGACCCTTGGCCTTTGGTGGAATGTGAGAGGGCAGTGAATTTGCAAGTGAATTGGCGCTACCACCTAATGACACGGTCATGACAAACTACCACAAATGCTGCTGAGCGATGTGTCGGTCCAGTGCGCATCGCAGCACAACACCCATTTCCGGAGTGCACATCATATTCAATTCTATTTAGCTAGTGACATTTTGCACATCATTTGGTGAGAGCACACCGGAAAAGCCGTCTACACCATCAAGCGCATGCCACTGCGCCTGAGTGGGGATGTACTGGAATGTCACGGGCTCTTCAAACAGCTTTTGGGCTTTTCAAGCTTCCCTTTAAGGATGGATTCTGAGTTCATCCGTGGACATCTTGGAAGGAATTCCGATGCAACCCATGGTTAAGCAAGCATAGAGAACCCTACACGTTAAGAAAGAAAGAAATAAATAGCGAGACGTGTGGGGGTCGCAGTTCGCAGAGAAGGTGCGCACAAAATTTTGGAACATAAATGGAAGATTTCATATATTCTTACTTACATCTTTTAATTCATGTTAGGAAAATAATGCTTTGAATATTTGTTCTCACCAGCAAGAGCATAATCTCCTACTAAATTTACTTCTGGAATTTTAGCCGTCGGAGTTCATTCATCTATCCGAGTCCTTAGTTTTTTTTCTCTCCAACCCAAAGTTCTATGTATTTGTGCGTCTTCCACTGCTGAAACTCAACTTCCTTACCCCCTCCTCCCTCACCCCCCCCCCTACCCCCGAAGATTGAGGGAGGAGGCAGGAGACCTCTATGTAGGTTTTTGTAAACGCATTTTTCATGGAAGAGATCTCAAGAAAATTTGCCTCATTTTTGTTTTGACAGTTGT
>KN727608.1:10533-23961 GCA_000816745.1 Ancylostoma duodenale | reverse complement strand
CACACACACACACACACACACACACACACACACACACACACACACACACACACACACACACACACACACACACACACACACACACACACACACACACACACACACACACACACACACACACACACACACACACACACACACACACACACACACACACACCAATGCAGCTGAAAAATATGAGCACGAAGGCAGCGGACATTTATAATTCCTAAACCTAATAGTGTTATATTAGGTTGTTGGAAATGTTTCCCGCCATCTTTTGAGCTACCTTTTCGAATTTGTTTTTCTTTTCTAGTAGAACTAACGATTGCGCCATATGTTTATGTGCCATCATTATTGACAGGAACTCCAGCATTGACAAAGATCTTGACTGGCAGTAGATGCGCATGATCATTGAATTTCCACTAAACCCCTGAGCATTACCTTCTGAGGAGGTAGTTCTCATTTTGGCAGTGGAAGCCGAGGTTACCAATGTCCGAGCCATCCACAATTTCTCCAGTAATTTACTTTAGGGGCCTTCTTCTCGTTGCCGATATCCAAATTGCTGAGCTATGCGAATGTTTGAGAGATTGTAGTATTCTTCCGTCTCGAAGCCTCATATCTTATTTCGATTTGTGCACACAGTTGAGACTCCCGAATCGAAGCGTTCTCTATTCGACGAGTTTTCGGCGTAATAACGCCTTTATCAAGTCTACAGCATACAATACATATCACGTGAACGAGGAGGACAATCAGGTATGGAAGAGAGCGCCTCACCAAACAGCCTTGAGAAGCAACTGGGACAACTGCAGATGGAACAATGAGCTTTTATAAGCTTGACGAGATCAGATCACAATGAGATCAGTCTCAATGCCTCAAGTTGTTCGTCCTTGCTATTTATTTCTGGAGTTCGCCTCCTTATCTCCACCGCTTCCATCATCTTTCGCTCCAGAGGATTTTCGAGAAACCGGTGGAGAACAGCGACATCGAACTCTGGTGCCTGCTCTCGAGTGTGGACGAGAGTGCGATGTCTGGAGAAACTGCTCGAGGGGTACGAACTCGGGTTCTGAAGAGCCCTGCGGTGCTCGTCGAGACGTTTATGTAGGTCCGCAAGGTCTCACCAATGTATTTCTGTCCGCGCCCTCGGCAAGTGAGCAGATACACGGGTCCTCTTAACTTGCAGATCTTTGTGTCCACACAGTATCTGAAATTTTATGTTTCACATTTGTCCTCGTAATGTCGCGACGATGTCAGAAGATCTTTGAGAGTCGCCGGCGGTTCGAATATCAGCCGAATGGGAAGAGAGGATCTTCTGACAATCCTGTTTGCTTCCCTTGATGTCCGATCATCCAAAAAAGGTAGCACCATTGGTATCCCATAGGGTGGTGAAAATAGATACCATGTGTTGGTGCTGGTAACGTCCTTATTGTAACCCTTCCCTTCGAGGATCCTCTCAATTTCATCGTCGTCTGATGAGTGTGCTGCCCCACAAAATTTATCCTTCGTTTGTGTGATGTTACGTACAACATTTGCTTTCATATATGTGGGGTGCACACTCCTTGAGGGGATTATTATATTCCTAGAGGACGTTTCCTGTACCAACTCAACTCCTTCAGCCCGTCTCGAATTCGCACTTTCGTGTTCAGGAATGGAAGGAAGCCCTTGGAGTCAGGTTCCTCAATAGTAAACCTGATGTTCGGATCATGCGAATTTAGATTAGTCAGAACATCCTGGAGGGCCATAGGCTTTGAGCCGACAACAAAGACGTCATCGATGTATCTTTTGTAGAAGACGATTCCGGTCGTGAGCGACACTCTTTCAATGCGATCCAGATAGACTATTGCTAACAGAGGGGCAACGCGTAAACCCATGGCCAAACCTCTTAGTTGCATGTAGTACTTGTTGTTGAATCGAAAAACATTGCACGCTAAGGTGGGCAGGAGTAGTTGTTCAAGTTCGCCTCTTGTTAGTCCAATGACGTTCACATCTACCCGATGATCTTCTAGATCAAGTAACTAAGTAAGAAAGAAGTAATTGAGAGAGTGAGACACAGCTAACTTTTTATTCAAGAATTTTCTAATATTCCTCCATCCCTACAAGATGGCTCATAATTACTGTCCCACAATAAAAAAAAGGACAGAAATCGTGTGATAGCACATTCTCCAACGATCGCTTCAGGGATCCTAATTCGTTACCACCTAAAGAAAAAAAACCACTAGTTCCGTTCCATGAACCTTCCTTTAGCGTAGATCACAATCCTGAGACTCTCAAAGTTGGAGTTCACTGTGGTGCGCACGCGACGTCCACCTTCATCGACGAGGACCTTCTTATGACTGAGCAGGTCTACAGTCCTCAGAATTACAGGATATATGAAGGAACTTGTGTGGGTTTTGAAACACCTAGTACGATTGTCACGCTAAACCCTCTCTGGAATTTTTGATGGCGAATTTTGCTATTTTCGTGGAAATGAGCTTAAAAATTCTCAAGGATAAACTGAATAAGCTTTCAGCTGCTTTCACTGCCTATTAGCCACTATGGGACCAGTCACTGGATTTTTTGGCTGACCTGAACGCACGCCCCTATCAAATCAAAAAAAAAATCCGGTAGGTGGGGCTTTCTCCACGCGCCTGCCCTCACTCCTGCATCGGAGCGGTTAGCCATTCCTCCTGAATGGAGCGTTCTCGAGTTCTCGTTTTATGCTGTACTGGGAGAAAAGGCCTGTTCGAAAAAAAGGCCAACATTCAACCTCTGGTGACGTCACTGAACAAAGCTCACAAGGAAATTTCGAAAAGTCAAAGGAACGGGCCATAATAATGAAATATGTCAAGGAGAAGACATCGAGTGACACCAATGTTTTTGTTTCAATATAAAATAGTCAACATTTTCTGGAGAGGTCGTTCGCAAACGCGCTTTCATCCTTTTTCTGTGTCCTTTTTTATAGTGAAACAGTAATCATGCACCACCCTTATTATTTAGAAAAAAGATATTTAGAAAAATTTCCCAGCAAAAATTTTGGAATTTCCTTGTTTACTTTGTTTAGGAGGGTGAAACTAAACGAAGCTTCACCACATGTGAGATAAAAATAATTTAAACAATATTTGCTGTATCACCTGGTTACATGCACGCAAGGTTCAAGTTCATGAAAATCTCCCGCACTTAGGTAAATAAACCAAAATTGTTAGTGTCATGCGATCCATCGATTGCCCTTATCTTCCTATTCGGAATCAGATGTCGCGCTTGCGTTCAACTTATGGCGCAGGCTTGGCAATATCGGGCTACACACCATATTATCAGTATTTAAGTTCATGTCTCCAGGACACTTCTAGAGAGAGAGCAGCCATTGTTTGCGTGGAAGATGTCGAAGGGTCAGTAAAGTGTTGTTTAAAAAAAAACATTTGGTTTCAATCAAAAACACGCATTTCCGATCTACCACCTAATAGACCAACTAATAGAATTGCTACGATCACACTTTATTTCTCCTTTCCGGTCCCTATTGCAAACTTGTTTGCTATAGCGGTTTTATTATATTTGGAATATTTGGAATATAATAAACACTCGGAGGCTGGTAACGCGGATAATCCTGCGAACGAAATACATATTAGTGACTACTTTCTCTAGGCAGTCTCCATTTCGCTGTGACCAATGGTGATCAGGCCTATCAGCAAATAGTAATTAGAGTTCCAGATGCTTTCATGGGCTTACACGACGAAATGTTTATTCCTTCGAGATTTACGACCGTCAGATATAGGTAGAGTGTTGATACAGCCGACAATGGGGCTGTCCGGTTGTTTCGATGAGGTGTTGCTCAAATAATAGACGTGAACAGGATGAAGGAATAAGAGCAAACAAGATCAGGTGACTCCATAACCGCTCAAGATTAGAAATAGGAAGATTGCAATACCATATCAATTGAAGCCATCGAAGTTCAACATCGATACTCTTCATGGTGACTTAAAGTCTACTGTAATTGATATCATTTGCATCGTTCAATAGGCAGAAAAATTGGCACTGGTAATGGTGAAAGCTCTTTTCACACCATCGATGTGAATATCATCTGCGCGAGTTTTCTTCTTTCTGTGGCAGAGCACCTGCGCATATCTCATGCGGATTCTCCTAAAAAAATTGATAAAGACCTTTGTAATCTCAAAAACATATGTGAGATTCTAGATTCTATGTGATATTCTTGAAGAATAAGTATGCTCGGAACATTTGCTGAAAGAACGATTCTGAAAGAAATCAACAGCCTCTAGCGTTTTGCGGCAAATCAAACATCGACTCGTTTTTTTTCCAAATAATAAATTTTAGATAGAAGCATTATTATGCTCCTATAAGAAGTTTCCTATGGATATTGAACAACTTAATAACACTACGATATCGAATGGTGGTGTACATATCCATCATCTGTGATGAAAGTGCGCTAGGATAGCAGCCCGAACAGCTATGTAATAAGTCGTGTGCAAAGCATACTAGCATTTTCTTTTAGTTGCTGCCATTCTTCATCACTCAGACAAACCCTCGCTGGTCACGCGCACCTCTTTGAGTTCTCCGCGAGAAGCGAGCCTGCTTAGCTTCGCGCGGAGCGGGAGGAAATAGTACAGTTTCGAAGGCGCAGTTCGTTAAAGTCGCTCGCTTGTGCCGGAGCAGCGCTTCGTCAGGCATTTCCGAAGGACGCAGATGACAAAAGACGAGACGCTCGGCGCGCGCGACAACATCGCTCGGCGCGCGCGAGAACATCGCTAGGTGCGGGCGAGAAAACATCTTTACCTGCAAGAAATACGAAGCAGCATCAGTGGGACTCCGCCGGTCAGGGCGACCAACAGGTTCGGTTCCCGAGGGCGCGAAGCTAGTCTCTTTCAACCGTTAACACTCATTGAAGGAGAGTTCGTAGCGGGAATTTTTCTAAAGATGGTCGTGCACCATCAATAAATCTATGCGGTGGACCCCTGTCGCTCGACGTTCAGAACTTGACCATAATCCGGTATTGACCGCTTGTGACGTCGTCGCTGGGTACGCGCATCGAGTTCGCTGGGCGCGCGCACCGATCTTGCTGAGCGCGCGCACCTATTTCATTCGCTCTACGAGCGCGACAATCTCGCTGGCCGCACGCACCATTCTCGCTAGTCTCGTGGCCTTACCTGCGCGTTCAGCGAGATTGTCGCGCGTGCTGAGCGAGGGTTTGTCTGAGTAATTGCTGCTATATAGGAGGAACGCTCACTCAGACAAACCTTCGCTCGGTGCGCGCGGCAATCTCGCTGGACGTGCAAGTAAGGCCCCGGGCTAGCGAGATTGGGACGTGCGGATTGAGAGATTGTCGCGCGCGCCGAGCGATGACGTCACAAGCAGTCAATACTGGATGATGGTCAGGTTCTGAGTGTTGGGCGACAAGGGTTTACCTCATGAATGTGTTGATGGTGCATGACCATCTCTACAAAAATTCCCGCTATGAACTCCCCTTCAGTAGGGGTTGAAAGAAATTGGCTTTCCACCCTCAGAAACCGAAGTTGTTGGCCACACTGACCGGCAGAGTCAAACTGATACTGATTCGTATTACTTGCTGGTGAAGATGTTTTCTCGCGCGTATCGAGCAAGCGTCTTTCGTCGTCTGCATCCTTCGAAAGTCGCCCCTCGTCCGCTCCACGCCTAGCGAAGCTCTGCTCCTGCAGCAGCGAGCGACTTTGCCGACTTGTGACTTTGAAACTGTACTATTTCCTTCTGCACTGCGCGAAGCGAAGTAGGGCTCATGTCCTGCGGAGACCTCAAACTGCTGTGGGCGACCAGCGAGGATTCATCTGTGTAAGCAGCAATTGAGGGAATAGTGGCGGCATCTGGGAGGAGGTGCCGCTAGGCTTTTTACTCAAAATACCACCTGTTCGGGCTGCGTTCGTCACAGTTATCAAAGATTATCGCCACGTTCTAATGCAACCTGCTGCTATAGAACTACTACTCTGTCACTTCACTTCACTTGAGAAACATTCCGTTACTAGTGTCAATAGAGAGTGGGTGTATTATGTGGTCACGTCCAATAAGTACTTATCAGAGAGATGGTTCCTCAATTATTGTTAGCTAGCAATCTGATGGGGCCGGGGCTGCGGAGCCAAACCTCTTCTTTTTCACGCCAGAGTGGCGTTGGTTTGCCAACACGAACAGCGGTACACCGCTTTTATTTTCCCTCCGAACTAGGCTAGTTCTGCGGCTATAGGATCATGTAAACCCCTAAAGGATGACGTCATGCGGTTGGCATCAATGGCAACATCGTCATTCATTTCAAAATTGAAGAATAAGAATGTTAATGAGGGCAGACTTCCGCTGAGCACTTCCTAAAGTTTGATAAGTCGCTTGCAAGCGATGCACTGCTTACGGTTGACATTCCTTACCATATGCTGCAATTTCAGCATGATTGTTAACGCCCCTGAGATTTGATAGTGCATGGGTGATTGAAGCGACCGAAATATGTATGTGGCTTACCGAAAAATAGAAATTCCTTTGGAATTTCGTCTGCATTCCTCCACGTAATAGGTCAACAGCATTTTCCGTCGAACATAAAGACTTAACTTACAAGTTGGTGATTGAAAAGGAGAATCAATCATGATGACTGCCGCATTTCTGGCCTACATTCGCAACCAGTAATGCAATAGTGCTATTGCGATTGGAGCCAAACGCTTATTAGGGTTACATAGTACTGAGATTGCTCTCAATGCTTGGACTTCTTCACATTTAGATCCCTCTCATACAATATACTAGATTATTGCTTTCCTTTGCCGTCGCTATCCATTTACAGAGAAAATTTTTTGCATGACGGAGAGGTCTGTTACTAGAGCTAATGAAGTCAAACATGTGTACATCAAACGTGGCATCCAACATTTTTCCACCCATTCAGTGCAAGTGCAAGAATACTTTAGACAAAAACAGGAATGCTTTGAACGATAGTCTTGGGAAATAGGGGAACATTGTGAACTCATACCTAAGAATACTCTAAATTCCATTAGCTTTGAATGGATCAAAATGAACCGGCGCTCTAAAAGATGACGTGATGAAAACGATGCGTCTCGATTGTCACGTTACATAGCCTCAGATCACATCCAAATGAAGCTCATCGTTTCCCATCTGTCCTCATCTCCTGCGTTTCTCAAAGATGGGCCCAAATTGAAAAGCGATAGTGGAAGTGGAAACTATAACGTTTCGACATCGCCGTCGTCACATGCAACCTATACCATTCAAACACTTCTTCTCAATACTAGATATGAAATGAACAAAAACGTATGACCGAGAACAAGCGGAGGAAGCCAATCAAATTATTGTTCATCCTCATGGTCACGGAATCAGCGGACCATCCAGAGTTGATGTTGAGCCGGTATTACTAACATGTGTTAGGGCATTGAGATGTTAAGAAGGTCTCGAGCCGTTTGACACTTATTTCTGCTTTCTGCTTTATTTTATTACTCAGCATACAATCGAATTTACTCAGCAATATAATCACCATAGTTAGTCACTGCAACGTTCCATCTAATGAGCAGGTCAGCGGTCCCCTTCCCCATTACTGGACAAAAGAAAAAGAATGCGCTGACGTCCTTTTCAACATCTTCTACTTTGGTAAACTTTTTTTCTTGGATAGGAACGCCTCAAAGGAGCGAAATAGGTGGTAATGGGAGGAAGCAATGTCAAGGAAATAGGGTGGGTAGAGAACCGTAACTCACCCCTCTTCATCCAGCATCCGTAAGTTCTCGGAGCTGAATGGCATAAATTAATCATAATTTAGTGCTGACTGTGTGTCCTTGTGGGAGCAACTTTAATACAACATCCCTCGCGAATTCCAGAAGCAGCAAGGCAGGCACTTGTTGAGGTGCAGGTACGATATGGCGGGTCTCCTCCTCTAGGGAGCCACATGGCACATGCGTGTTAGAATCGTAAAGGACCCAACTCTCTTCTACAGCAATCAGTTTTCCAGAAACTCTTTTTGTGCAGGCACAGAGGGGAAAACTGATCATGGCTCGGAAGTGCTCCTGTGGAATTGACATCGTGATTAAAGGCAAGCAAGGCAAGCCGGCTATATACCTACCTATTATGGAGAGGTTCTGGTATTGGTCTACGCCAGTTTGCAGAAATGTTCCCCGGAATAAGTCAAGTCAGTCGCCTTGCAAGGATCCTCCCACCTCCACAGGAAAGTTGCTGCAGTACAACTAACTGTCCCGGATCTGATCCCTGGCTGCCTTTTCATTTTTAATTGTTTTTTTAAGTTTAGCATACTAGCGTTGAGGTCATCTGCCTGCGGTATTTTGTCTTAGTTAGTTCTAATGTTACTTTCTTTTCAATGATTTTGCGCTTCTGGCATGACAAATAAAGGAAAAAAACTCGATGAAAGAGGAATCTTGACTATCGGTCGTAACTTCACATCTTCATCGGCTCTATCTTCATCGGCTTTAACCACATCTCGCGTCTGACTCTGGATGCATCATTAGAAGGATGGATGTTCCCATACTCATGGATGCTCCATCGCGCAGGATTCTACTTGCTTGCCTTACTCACGTTGCAATCTCTGGAGGTTGCAGCGATCGGCGATCGCGATTTAGCAGCAAAACTTGGGCAAACTCTTGTCTTTGTAGGTTCATATTACGTCGAACCTCATTGAATCCAACGGTTCTATTTTGTTTTAATCGATTTCCTGTCTACTCTGCACGTACTAGGCGTTATCCCATATTTTGAATTGTTGCCTATGAACCACTCTTCCAACAGAAAATCGGCCTGAAGACATTGAGATATAGCTCACCTATTGAATATCACCTCTAACGTAGGATTCAGCCCATTCCAGATAATCCATAAGAAATTGCTCAAAAAGAGAGATGGTGGTGTATATACCACTACAGGATCAATGAAAACCCAAAATATGAAAGTGAAAGATGTGTACGAGCAGTATATAATTGCTTGGATTGTTATCTTTGTCTCTCGACGTCCTCCAATCTGAAGTTGGGGGTCGTTCATTGTACATAGTATTGCAGTTATTGATAGGAAATGAGTAACACGGCTTACATTAATGAGTATTTTGGTGACAATGACTGCATAAGATAACAAAGACGCTGATAAATACATGATTGTCAGGACAAGATCCGAATAATCGAGAGCGCTTGACAGAAGCCTCTTCTCGTCGAAAAACCAGGTAAAAGATGATGGTTCGAACAAAAATGCTGCCCAGGGGCTGTTTTCTGCTGTCAGTGCTATTAGAAATATCCCTACGCCAGGAATTATCACAGCTTGAGGCTGGAATGAGCGCTTTTGTGGGAACCAAACTAATGTGTTAATTGGACTGGAGCTAAAACGCACCCTTTTATACACTTTCCTTACTGCTATCGGAGAAAGTACAATGAACATTCGGAGGAGATTGAAATGAGAAATATTCACAGTCGTTTGAATCCATGACGATGATAAAAATGAACCGAACACCTAAAGTACACTTTTTCAAGTGAATTACTTGCCGTAGGCCTTAGAAAATCTTACCTGATCCACTCGCTTCGGACCAAAGTCCACAGCTAAAATAAGAATGACTCCACTATAGAAATGGCACACCAACTGCACCATGTCAAAAATTGAATTAATGATGGAAAGTATGTGAAGACTCCTCTCCATCTTTTGCAAACCCATTAAGATCTGAATTTTCCCCTGTTTATGATATACCTTAACCTCCTATCAGAAATATAAACTTCTTACTTTCAAATATATTAAATAATTGGCGAAGAAAAGCAAAGAAGTGCAACAGTTAATTGAACCAGCTATGTGCAGAGTAGTGTTGCTTGTTCTATTGTAGAAGGAGACGTTAGCCAACTCCCGCTGTTCTTCATAGTCGCCTGTCGCCATACCCGGCTCCCTCGAGTTTCTAGATCTGCAGTAGCAACTTTTGTTTCTATTATAAATTTAGGAGTCTTACACACAAAGTCGGAAATTTGAAAGAGAGTTTGAGAAGAAAACACAACCCAAGTGGAGAAGCACGAGCAACAGTGTGGTACATTGCGAGCAAATTCCACCATCTGCACTGTGGTCTGGTGCTTTTTGAAGGACAAAACACTGAAAGCAGGTGAGAGCTAATGCCAATTTTTGCGTTTAGAAAATGTGATGAGAACATGTGAAGATGTGATTGCCAAGCGGTTTTTACACGTTTTTGTAGCGTTTTGAAAATGAATTTTCTCAGAATCCATGAATTGGTGAATTGACATTAGAGAATAGAGCAGGTGAACTTCAAGAAGAAGTTGTAAGAAGTTATAATGTATCAATCCAAAAAATGTTGTCTTGGACTTCCGAGAGTCTCGTTCGTGACCGATTTCCGACGGGGTTGTTCACAGTTCTTCCTGAATGGACTTCAAAATTTCTAATTCCAATTGGGAACTAATGTTGACCTAGTAAAGAAGAATGAAAGCAGTTCTGTTTTCGCCAAGGAAACAGTGACAATGATGAGACGAAAATCGCTATCTAAAATCTAATGTAATGATTCAAGAGAGGAAGAAAAATGTCAAAAAAAAAATCATGGGAATTGAGAACAACAGGAGGACCAGGCCCATACTGTGTCTGCCGTGATTGTGACCGAATTCCCTCCCCCCCCCCCCCTCCATCATCCCTTCCTGAGCCAACAGACTACAGCCCCACGATGGAAAGCGGCACTAGCGATTCACACGATTTAGTTCCCATATGGTTCTACAAATGAAAGTGAGAGGTAAACAGAAATTTTGAAGTCGACAAAAAATCAAGGTTGTGATTTTGGAAGGGGGAATAATTTATAAGAATATTTGAAAAAAGTAAGGATCGACTATGTGAAATTCCGCATACATCTACTGTTAAATACACACATATACGAATGAGAAAAGCGAACTTTCATATTTAATTAACTAGCAGTGTGGACGCGCTGGTAGTGCATTACGCTAGGTTTCGCTTTAACAAGAGGAAAATTCTATACTTGCTATCGCAGATATGCGATTTTAGAACTCTCACAAAAAACACAACACAACACTTTTTGAAAATTCACATAAATGCGAGCATAAAAAATTCTTCAATGCACGAATATGAACAAATGCGCACCATCTGATAAGCGAGTCTCGCGGTCATGTATAAAAGAGAGGGACGGGAACATCATGCTGCGATTATTCTACACGTACGTATCTCTGACCTTCTTCTTTATTTGCTTTTCCTTTTTTCATGCCTTCCATCCGTTTGTTTATTTTTCTCATATTCGTTTATTTTTTCTTTGCTTCTTAAAAAACAGTCTAATTACCCTGTTATTGTTGGTCGTTGGTTAGTCACGCGTGGCAAACGATTGAACGAAGAATTCTTCTGGTGCATCAACCGGGAATTGCTGCATTTGAGGAAAGCCGCGTGTTTTTCCCGAAAAGATAAGAGATGCAAGGGAAAATCGACGAAGTTTTGTACAATGATTTGTTTTTAGGATAAGAAATGAACAAACAAACTACGGATGCTGATTCTGTAATTGCTTCCGGAGTGATATGACATGTATATGCATTCGCACACAAAACAAAATCAGTTCACGACGGCATCAGGGCCGGTAGTAATCCACCCCGCATGTTGGCATCCAAGTTACCACCCTGGTGCCGCCTCTGCCGACGAGGTGGCAACTTTGGATGCCAACTTGGCGTGAGGTGCTCTGCTGGGCTTTCGGAAGACGGTAGGTTTCTCCACCGCAGTGATTAGAGTGCGCCGGCGTTCGGAGGTGAGGAGACGCCAGGACACGGGTCCAGCTTTGTGGTAATTGAGCGCCGGCGTCCAAAAATGGGCAAGACGGATCCAGCGCTGTGATAAGGGTGCGCCTTCGTTCAGAAGTGAGGAGACGGTTGAACAAGGGTCCAACGGTGTGATAAGGGTGCGCCGACGCTCGAAAGCTGGAAAACGGCGGGGCACGGGTCTAGCGCTGTGATAAAGGAGCACCGGCGTTTGAAAGCGGGGAAACGACGGGACACGGGTCCAACCGTGTGATAAGGATGAGCCGGCGTCCAGAAGTGGGGAAACGTAGGGATGCTTATCCTCTGATGTTCATTGACGATACATTTGGCGAGGTTTGCGCTTGCCATCTAGCTAGGCAAACAAAGCCCGTCAAATGTATTGCCAAACAAGAAGTCCCGCAAAATGTATCGCCATGCGAACCCCGCCAAATGTATTGCCACGCAAACCTCGTCAAATGCATCGCCACACTAAGCTTGCCAATTGCCTCATCAAACAAAAGTGTTATCAACCGCGCAAAAATTTCGATATCATCAGGAATCGTGCCATGATACCAATCTTAAAAGTCCGCTGCCTTACCAGCTGAGCCACCCGGATCGACACCGCCGATGGTTAAGCCTCTAACTAAGAATGAAATGAACCCCTCATCAGAACACCCGTAAAATGTATCGCCACGCAAACCTCGCCATTTGTATCGCCAAGCAAACCTCGTCAAATGTATCTCAACAGATTCTCTTGCCAAATGTATTGCCAAATACCCGTAAAATGTGTCGTCAACAGATTCTCTTGCCAAATGTATTGCCAAACAGGCTTTTCACTCATTCTCCCGTAAATCATATTGCCAAGCAAAATTTTATCCCGTAAATCATATTGCCAAACACATTCTCTTGCCAAATGTACCGTCAATGAACATCAGAGTCCATTGGGAGTGCGCCGATGTCTCTAGTGTGAAACACACTAAAAGTGGGACAGTAGTTATTCCCGGCTATTCTAATCCTAAGGAAAAAACTGTGTGATGAGCGTTCCTGAGCACCAAGTATCAGTTTGTAAATGGTTTGTCACATCTCACACTTTACTGGCATCACATCATCCTCCGTGTGCTACTCCTTTCATTTCTTTCTGGGAATACCGAACTTTTCTACACCCCTTTTTTACCTAAACTGATCCTTATCATTTGACCTATCAAAACAGACAGAAAGAGGTAAACAATTCCCAGCAATCACACCGGATCAGACTGGTTATTTCCGGTTTTTCCCAACTATGCTAATCTATGGAAGGTGGAACAGCGCTGAAGGGCAAGGTTTCTGCCCTTTAACTGGCGCGGCAGTTTCTGAGGAAAAGAAGGAGAAGATAGTAGATGATCTCATTATTTGCATTTAGGAGTTTAGCCATAAAGTTTTGGTGGGGCTGCAATTTATTTTAGCTGAATAAGGTGTTTTCCAGCATTCGGGCGCTGGCGCACCCTTGTCACACCGTTGGACTCCTCTCCAGCCGTTTCCCCGCTTTTGGACGCCGGCGCACCCTTATCACAGCACTGAACCCGTGTCCCTGCGTTCCCCCAAATTTAGACGTCGGCGCAACATTGAAACCGTATCATGGCGTCTGCTCACTTTCGGATGCAGTAAGACCCAGATAACTGCACAAGACCCCTTTAGCGCACCGGTGAAGTTGAAGCTCCCAACCTGGCGGCGACCACCTCACACAACAATGTGACCGGGGGTGGGGGTCGAACGATGA
>KN727606.1:0-18192 GCA_000816745.1 Ancylostoma duodenale | reverse complement strand
ATTGCTCCTCGTTTTTCAAACATCAAATCTGTAGACTAATCCGAAATCGAAGTTAGAAAATATCACTTATTCGGTTCTAACTATACTAGATGATGCAGGATTTTTGCACATAGGGATCTTTTTTAACTTCATTTTCGTTATCTAAAGTTGATAATGTTAAAGACTCTCAAAAATAAATAGAAAATTAGATGTGAATCCCAGATTTGGTGAGGGAGTGAGCTAAGAATGAAGCGATAAGCGAAAAGAAAACACCATAATTCGCTACATAGATAAGAGAAAGCCACCATAATGGACCAGCACATACGAGCTTAATTGAGGACTAAATGCGGTACTAACAGTACCATTACTAGTTATCATTAGCAGCAGGTGGGCACAGATTGTGGGTGGTCTGGTGGAGAGCGCGAAAGCCTGGCTGATAGACGAGACCAGTAGCGAGGGACAACGGCTAGGTCAGAGTGTAATTACCGAAGGGATCCCAGCTACCTGGCATAGTATGGCCTTGCACGCAAATTAGTCAGCGATCCCTCATAACGATAAGCCAGCGAATGAGGCGTAGAATGCAGGCGTGTGAGTGTAATTTTGGAAATTCTAGCTGCTTCAGGATATCTTTCCAGTAAATGGTGATAAAAGTGTGAGCAGGATCGACGTAAATCCAGGGTATCTCCAGGATGTCGTCGGGATATTTTTCTTTGCATCCCGCTCGCAAATCCCGCTTGACAGAAAAAAAGCGGGCCCACGCTGCTGAGAGAACCAGTGAACGTTACCTTTCAGTAAAAAGCGTATCTCCTTGATAGTTATAGGATTACGATGTGCGTTCTTCTTCGCGTACTCCAACGCCGTCAGACCGGCTGCGTTCGTGAGTGATGCGTTTATTCCTGCCTAAACGAGTTACGAATTCGTCACCTTCGAAAACAACATTTTTCGACTCCGAAGCAGCATTCAGTCATCGTCGCTGCGTTCGGTTGTCTTCTAGGTTTTGCGAGCGGATGATAAAACAGAAAATAAACAGCTGGGCAACCGTGACCATCGCTGCCGAACGTGACTGTACTTATTCGAACGACCTTTTGTTAAACGAAATGATGTGCACTGCAAAAAAAAAGCGTGCGAAGTGCGTTTTTAGACTTTGTGAACTTCTGTTATCCTTCTCGCATTAAACGTAATGCAATGACTGGGACATTTTTAGGTTAGGTAGAAAACGTGCTCCAGAGTCATCCTGGTAGACAAGTAGTGGGCTTTCCAAAAATGTTAGCTTCTAGAAAATCATAATAAAGATGTTGCCTTCCCCTAGATTCCCTCAACGTTTTAATTTTGACTTTCTTCCCAGCCACAGTCAACTTCCAAGCACTTCCGTCGCTCCTGCCAGCAATCTAATCAACTTAAAGTTTTTCACGTTATAATCCAACCGGACTAGTGGCTGGTTAATCGTGGTCTACTTCTTTTCAAGCTAAGAGATCCACCTGCATGAAGCTGGTTTCAAGGAGAGCTTTTCTTTTATAATACAAATACAAACTGAATTAATGTACCGCCACAGAGTAGATATGAAATGTTTCGCTCTTCCTACAGAATTGAAGGAATGTATTACTCAACAAGCCTCATAAGGTTTCTGCCCGTTCTGTCCCCCACCCTCTTTTTTTCGTTCCATCTTGTTCACAAGAGGGTAACTAATAATTTTCTCCATCGATACATAGTTTAGAAATGAAAAATGGATATATTCCTCTACATACATACATTACCTGGTATTGCCAATTACCTGGTACTTATTTATCCATTTGTTAGATTTGATATACTAACTACATACATATCAATGAAGACATGTACCCTTCGAATTTGAATTCAACTATGTTGACTACGAATACATTTCTGAGGTAATTTCAAGAATTATAACCAGCTAAAGTTAAACCTACATATCAAATTAATTCCATGTAAACTGCAGAGAGGTTCTTTGAGATTACGTGAAAATTTCGAATGAAGTTAGCATTGAAAAAGAAGTCAATGCAAAGCACATGTCACTAAAGGGATTTCAGCTCATAACCCCTGACTCAGAAATGAGTATCCAGGAACTATCCACACTTCAAGGGACCCAGCACGTTTCACCATGTGATTTGAGAAGTGATTATTACAAGGTTGTTCTTTAGAGTTATGCAACAACAGCGAATTTTTTCTGTTTCCCTATCCTATTCCATAAATCAACAAATGAAAGAATAGTGAATAAGTAAAGGAAGAAAGAGACAAAATATTTAATGTCTACTATGGTGCTACTACTAGCCAATAGAAAAGACCCCATTTGATGGAATAGCTTCATGCATTATCAACAAAGAAATTTTCTGGAAGTGGTTCAGAAAAATAATGGATCAAATACTCACATGCAGCAGGAATCGAACTACTTGCGCTCTGCCATAACCGGCCGCTTCATGAAGTGCGCTACCGAGAGCGGTAGTTCGATTCACGTCCCAACCATGCTCGAGTAATCGGCATACGATCTAAAACAGTGCATGTTGTTTTTGTCACCTTCCTAAAAGGTGTTCTTCTTCTGTCCATTACATGGGCGCAAGTTTTGCTACCTTTTCGCTCGACATGCCTCTTTTCGTTGCCCTCATTTCTCGCGCAAAAAATATGACCTTACAATCAACTTCCCAGAAGAAAACTTATCAATGCACTCGAAAAATTCCAGAGCTTACATGAGTGTGTCCATTCCGAGCTGCCAAGTGCAGTGCTGACGCCTTGTGCGCTTCTCCTGCGTTTTGAAGCAGCGCGAGATTTTCGACGGATCTCAGCATGTAGTCAACCATCTGAAGGATCATTTTTGGGAGTTGATAAAGTAAGTAAACTATGATGTAAAGCAAGAGCACATGTACTTATTCGAAGGATTTTACAAGTCACTAAGTTCAACGGACAATTTTCCGCTAAGAATTCTGAATATCATAACCATATCATTTCATGCCCTTCTATGTACTGTGAATTCCTGGTGATCTTGCAAGGAAATAAAAGAGGGACAAAGAAAAATCTGTTAGGTGCAATGGATACAAAATCTTCTAAGGTGGATGAGCGGAAGACATGAGTTAAGGCTAACTGCATCACCTCAAAATGCTTGGAAGACCGCCTCACGGTCTTTTTTTTTTCAGCAAAATGAGTTTCTAGAACCTTGTTCGCTCTAGGTCTTCGTGAATTTACCTTAATAAAGCACAAAATTGAAGAGCAAATAACATACCCTCTCCTTGCCAAACTCGCATGCCAGGTCGAACGGTGTCTTTCCCAGTTTATCCATGCAGAAAGCATCAGCTCGGTGAATCATCAGGAGCTCAAACTAAAAGAGACAATCATCAGCTGCGTACAGAAACAGAGACATTAGGAGGCTAGTGCCCTGAAAGGTGATACTCCACTAACGTGAGGAAAATAAGTTACAAGATTCAGCAACATGACGTTAGGAGCAGCCCATTACTTAAAAATACTAAGTAATTGATAGAATATTGCTGCAAGTTCTGCGCTGGCAGTCTCCGCTGGTGAACATGAGCATTTACAGTACATATTTTGTTATTACTTTGATCCCCTCAAAGAGTTTATTCTCAATCCTCACATGAATTCACTGTATTCACGCATAGGAACTAAGCAAATGCTCGAAGTACTTTGAGTTAACCTGGTAAAAAGGTGAATAAACACAGATTTGCTCATGTCCGTATTGGATTACTGGACTTCATCCCAGCGCGAGAATAATAAAAAAAAGTTTGGATAATTTCATTAAGCCTAAGTAAGTTCTAGGGGATCAGAACCTGAATGAAAATATAAATCTACGTGCCAGCCCACCTAAATATACAGTATTCGGGCAGAAAACAAATAAATATAAACAAATAAGGAGTTAAAGCGCTACACACGAGGGAATACTTTAGAATAGTGTCGGAGGGAAGGTGTGGTGCTTTGTTCATGCACTCAGAAATAACCTTAAACTTGCACCAGCAAAAACTGAGCAGTGTTTAGCTCACTGTCACTTCACTGCGGAGGCAGATGCACCTCATCTGGTTTGTGTTGAAAAAAAATTACAAAAATTGGACCATTGTAATATGTATCCATGACCGTGCCGCAGTTTCAGTAAGCGCTACATGGAGGATTCCCGCCGATGCTCATATTTCTTTCATTCTAGTTTCCTTTCGTGGTACAACGTCTTGAGACTTAAACTTTCAGGATAGAACACGTATCATCACATGGATATAAGCAAATTCGAGTGAAGTTCAATTTTTAGTCAATTCTCCCTTAAAAGAGCTGCATTAGCCTTTCCCAATGATGCTTATGATCCTGATATGATGTCATGGAATCTGCTCTATTCGCTGCATTTTTATGAGAATACATACATTTACCAATCCTGACTATTATTGAGGATACCACGCAATGTCCTTCCAGAGATTCACGCATGAACCTTCGTTCTTATCATGTTTAGGGTATACCAGTAGACATACTTTAGAACTAACAACTCAATGCAGACGTCGTCGTTCAATCAGTATCATGATTTTATGTCATGGCAGGGATGACTGAGGAATGTGATGGAATAATTTTTAACAACAACATTGAAAATAGGACATGATTATACATAATGTGAATAATTGATGTTTTTTTTTTGCAGAGAATCAGAGAAAAAATGGTAAGTAATGCTTGCACATGCAATATAATTTAATCGTGTATGACGCGGTTATTCCTGCAAAACAATAGCAGTTCCTGTTCATCAGTTAAAAAACCCATGTTCAGGGAACCAGGTACTAGTTCCGAAAATTTAATTTCATTAAGCAGAACGTAGATTCAAGGACGTGTCAGGCAAATTCCCAGGTAAAAACCGCCGAGAACGTTATCTTTTAACAATAAGATTTCCATAATGGCATTTTCTTCTAAGACCGCTTATTTCTAGGCTGAGGCTTTGCGTAGTTCTTGCCCTTTGGAATGCGCTAAATGTTCTTGTACGCAATCGAGTCACGTCGCTGACAGACACGACATTAGCATCCAGAAAACACTTGATGGATAGATTTCAGATCCCTATTCAAATAAATGACATCTTGTCCGGTTTTTAGTGTAGAAGCTGACACTTTATGTTGCGTACATTTTCTGAGCATGAAGAAGTTGTGCGCAGAACAAAGTGGGACGATTTCTTCTAATGCCACATGCCTTGGATGGATCATTTCGGAGAAAAAATTGGATCGCTCGGTCGAACTGGATCCTCTTAGCTTCCACACATAGATAAATATTCGATTCTAGGTCTGATTTGCATAGAGTACTGAACGAGCTACCAAGAAGTACAGATTGAGAAATTTGAGGAAAATAGAAGAAGTGAGGATTTAGAGAAACAGATGTCCTGAGGAACTATAATATGTAGTAGTCAAAGAAGGATGCTCACAAGTGTCGGAATGATCCACTAACTTTAAGATATATGGAAAGTAAAATCAAAGGAGCCCCTTGCAGTCAAAGAAAGAATTATAAGATCCCATAGAACTCCAGACTTTCAGAATCAAAAAGGCTATTTCTTATGGGTGTTGATATCAAAAGTGTACATCCAAGCCAAGTAAATGGAATTGCTTAAACTTAGTAAATACTGCAGAAAAATTTACAAAGCAAGAGACACCCTCACCGCATCAATTTTTCCCTCCTTACAAGCCAAATGGCACGCGGATGTTCCTTGAAAATCCACACAGTCCACATTGGCTCCCCCAGCTATCAGAACTTCGACTAGCTCAATCGAGTTCTGCTCCATGGAATAGTGTAGAGCTGTTTTGCCTGGAACACATACACTATAACCACATTGAACACATTTTTAACGATAGTTACACTTGAAACTCTCGTGGAAAACACCTTTACATTCTCTTGTAGTCACCATACGCAAATACTAAACCACTTGTCGTGTTTGAAAAGCAGTTTTTTGTCACAATGTATGGCGAAAACTTTAAAAGTTGACATAACCTTACGTATGTACGTGCCCGATCGACCCCGGAAATCATGGCGCAATTCGCCCCTTATTATGGAATTCCTCACCATGGCCATCTTCCTCGTCAACCCACACGGACCTGTTGTCAAGTAGGCTTTTTGCCATGACGGCATTGCCCATTTGCACTGCTCTGTGAAGAGCCGTACCACTGAAAAACCTCATTACAAGTGTTGTTCTCAATGAAGAAATAAAGTGTTGAACGCGTCGAATACCAGCTACTTACTTTTCGTTTTCGTCCACATTCGTTCGTTTCTGGATCGTTAGCAGATCTGTAAACAGTTGGTTTGTTTTGATTCACATGAACAAGGAGAAAAACTTGCTCAGAGTTAGGAATTTGATGCGATTTCACTTGTTTACTTCAATTCAACCTTCAGGTGTTTACCATTACTTCTTCATAGCTCGTTACTTCGAGGAATGTTGCATTCCACATGCTCAGGAGCTATCACTGTGAGAGTTACAATAATTCCGATGGTGCAATGTAACCACATTTCATTTGCCGTATGCAATCGTACAGGAATTAAGTTTTTTTAGTGAGGGAGTTCAGAGATAATTTTGAAGGATTACAGTAACGATCTGCAGTAGTATAGTAGTACACTGAAGATATGCTGTAGCTTTGTACATCGCTGCACTACAATGTACGTACTTACCTAATTCTAGTAACTCATCGACACTGAAAACAAGGAACTAATCGGAAAATTAACTTGGGCGTAGAGTACACAATTAGTATTGAGCTCATAGAAGGTTAATGCCCCAAAGCAGTGCGAACTAAGGCTTAAAATCAGTATTAGTCAAAATATAGTTCTAATGAACCTTATGAAACAAAGAAGGCGTCAATGGGCTAAGGTTTTGAGCTGTTCATTAAAGTCAGCCCCAAACAGAAATCAATGGATTCAACAAGCCAGGATAATAATTTAGAAACCAGTTTAAAATTTTAATACATGAACGAAAGAGAAACCAAAGACTAATTTAATTTTTATTTTAATCATGTACTATTCTTCGTTTCCCAAATATTTGAATTTTCGACCTATTCGAGAGCGAATACTCTATTTCGGCTATGTCTTAAATGTTCTACCTTACAATGTCCACATGATGTATGCCATCAAAAAATTAGGAATTGTCCAAGGATCCCAAAACATCCCATGGCTTCACCTAAATTATGTGAGAACCAAATTAATCTATAGGCCAGATTGACCTCCATAAAAAAGGCTGCATGTCTGCACTGCTTCAAAAATTTTGCTGCGGGGAACAAAATTGAAGGTACTTTCTATGTACTTCTACTTTCACAACACCGTGCCTTCTACTTCTAATAATATTCCATCTTTTTCTTCTAGTTAAGATTTTACTCATATGAGCGGATTCAAGCACCCTTCATGGATCTAAACTCTAATTGAATAGCTTAAGCTAGAAAAATTCAATACAATGCCACAACTGTCACAGGAATTTTCTAACGAGAACTGCAAGAAATTCACTAGCACCGTCTATTTGAACGAGACGAAATAGAGGTATGCACAAAACTTTTGGAAAAACAAAAAATATCAGTTGAGAACGATGTGTAGAACTTACTTTTCACATAGGACATACGCGTCGAAAGATCCTACTTAATCAGATTTGAGATGATGGGGCGAGAAGGCGAGTGCAAAAACAGCTGACATGCAGTCAGGTCATATTTGATTGATGGAAATCGCTACACCGACAAATCGCTGCTTTTTTGCGTCGCAGTCGGCTGTCTTTGAGGATAGTGCATTGTCTTAGCTACGGTGGCTTCATATTTCCGTAGGAAAAATAGCCAGGTCAAAATAAGGGACATTCTTGGAAATTACGTTGTTTGCAAATGAACCCTGGGATGGGCTGGTCTGTTGGGTTCATGAAGTTAATGGGTGCAATATGGCCGTCAGAAGAATAAAATAAAAAAGGAATGTGTATGAACAAAGGAGTTACAGCAGAAAAGAAGTGGAGAGAGAAATTAGAGAATGAGTGGGCACCACGCCCTCCTTGAGTCTCTCCACAAAAGCGATGGAAAGATTGCAAGGTGGTGCGAACAAGGAAAACCAATGAGAAAAGAACTTTCTTCTGCTGTAACCGAGCACGAAGTTCTTCAAAAAAATTCCTCTGAGTCTCGAAATTGCTCAAAAAACATTCGGATATCGTTGGACACAAGTATTCGCACGAATTCAAGACATGCTGAGATTAAGCGACAGTCAAACATTAAGTCCATCCCTGAATTCTGCCACCTTTGTCTCATGGACTTGAAAGGATTACCTATCCAGAATTGAAGGGGAGTGCTTAGTGTGAAGAACAGGCCAAGGCGAAACAAGCGTTTTCAAGGCTTCTCTTCCAAATACACAGGAATTTATTGAATCTAATGAATAATATGTATTAATTTTACTGTTGAGGAATGTTGCGAGAAGTCGCTCAACGAATATGCAACATCTAGGGCAAAAATATGTAAGCACGATGATGAAAAATAAAACTAAACCCCTAGCTTATTCAAGAAAACATAGGAGAAAATTTTATCCATGTTTTCGAAGGAAGCCTCTTGACTTCAAGATGGCACATAGTCGTTTTTCTTTCTTCTTCTTTGTTTGCAAGCCCTTATGTCTCCGGAAAATCGATTTCACAGTCTAGGATTCACAATAATTCATTCTCTATATCGTGATGAAAGGAGACAACACAAGTAGTCATTTTACAGTTCACGCATCCAAAACATCACAGTCATCCAGTAAATTATGTCTGATTTAACTGAAGAGGGAGTATAAACGAAGTAGTGTACAGCTTTATAGTACTCTGTAGTACTAATTTAGGAGCGGAGAAGAATGATCGGAGTAAAGATGATAATACATACCAGAAATACTTGAAGAAAAGCGTCGCAGTATCTTTCTGCCCGACATGTTGTTCACTGTTTATCGTTCATCTGGAAGCGGTAGAGGTAAAGGAAAATAGTGAAATCCGTGAAAAAATCACGATATCAGCACGGATCATATGAAGAACCAAATGGAGTGCACCTGCTGTCGTTTGCATAGGAAATGTAAATGTTTTGCAAATTCACTCTCGAGTTACACAATGGGAACCGGCCAGTGCGTGGAATGACCGGTCGGCAGGGGCGACACAGGTTCTTCAACGGACAGTGGGCGAATCCCACCGCCTGAACAACGTGGACACTTCCAGAAAAGCATTACTACACAATGGTCACTACAGTTATAACGATCAAGCAGCGAACACAGCAAACACACAGAGAACTGACAGTGTAAGAGGAGTGTCCTTGTCTATATGGAATTAGTAGCGATGTTCTTTGATCGACCACCTACAACGAGGGACACCTATAACGAGTTCTCAGAAGATCTTGTTGAAACGGAAAATCATCTGGATGACGTTCCGCATGAAACCTTTTTTGGACAGAATGCGGAAACCAGATGAAAAGAAGGAATCAGGGCCGCCAATTTTCTCAAGCGTTGTTTTTATAGAGCTAAGAGTGCCGGCTGCTTCTCTCAAATCGAGTACTCCAGTCAGAGTACACTCAAAGCCGGATAGTCAGCATTCTCTGGATCACACAGCAACATCCTCATGCCTTCCTTCATGGCAGTAGACTTTCACAAAAGGTGGTAGGATGGGTGGAAACTTGAATTTGCTATCAAGAAGTTACACACAGTATTGTTCTGGATTTCCAGTCAAGGACAATAATGTCGAAATGTGTTGATTGGTGATCAATTAGCAACCTAATGGGTGAAACGCAGCGATTCTTGCACACAGTTCAAAAAACTTCCTGACCTTACTGTCAAGTATATGAAGGATACAGTTACATTAACATTTCCACTACCGTTCTTTGTATCAAATTTTCTCGGGTGGTGCATTATTCTCTTTCCACTTCTTCCACAATCAATAAGTTACTCCATTTCTTGCAAATCTAGCCATATTTCGATTAAAATCGTGTTGGAAATAAATACCGAAACTTCGAGCTAACAGCGACAGTAACCACGAACACAGCGACAGATCCGAATGAAAAAAGGACAGCTTCTCCTCTGCTCATGAAGTGAGATCACAGCATGCAGCAAAAAAGTTTTGGCTTATAAAAAGGACGCGGCATATTTGCTCTAGAGGGATACGAGCTATTACACTTTTGCAGGAGTTCGTAGCATTACTGCAAGCTGCAACGGTTGTAGGTACATTGGATAGTTCTAGGGGTGAAAAAAGCAAGGGAGATGACTTTTATTCTGAAAATTAGCGTAGGTAGTTGAAGTAGGCATAAACGAGGGAGTTTCCCTGCTGAAAATGAGAGATGGACGATTATTGGAGAAACACATAGATAAAACCAGCAGCGGAATTCAGGAATGTTTCCAGGAAGGTTCTCATATACCCGCCTTATTGAAGTGGAGGGGTTCTCTGGGCAGAAATAAATAGATACACTTCTTCTAGCTGACTAGCATAGACCAGCGGCAGCAAGTCATAGTAAAAGTTATGAAATCCTTCACGTTTTACTCGTGAAACCAGTAGTACGTCCTGGATGGATAGGATGCTTAGGACCTTTCCCGAGAGCGGAGAGCATTCGCTAACTCATTCGCAGGAATTAGATCATGCAAGAGAAGGTTTCTAGAGATTTGGCGTCATAAACTACCTTAAAAATAAATTCAGGATGAGTTCCTTTTCTTCTCTTCCTAGAAATTCCATTGACATTAGGTTTGTGCAGAAGAAAATGCGCGTTTTGGTGTCGACTATATCATTTTTTTCCACAACTTTAATGAACGGTAGTGTCGACGACGATACGATCTCTTTGATAGGCAGGAACCTTTGCCTATTGTAGTATGAGTGGGTCCCTGACGCACCACGTCCAGAATTCAGGAAAATGTGGAGCGAAGAACAGGGAGATTTTCCTTCTTGGGTCATCATGAGTTATTTTTTTCGTAAGATCGTAAGTGCAGGCGATATATTGCCGATTGAGTAAATCTATAGGAAAACAACAACACGACGAGGATAAGGAGCAGCTCCTGTAATGGCGATGGTAAATTCAGGTGGACATATGTGTGTTTACGCGATGTACGGGGCGGTATTGTGCGCGTCAAGGCAAACGGCACTTCCTTGCGCCTTTTCAGCGAACCACGTCGCGACTCTCCGGAAACAATGCCAATTGCAACGCATCGAGGACCACTCACTTCGCCTCGTCGGGCGCCGTGTCATTCCAGAAGGAGAACGAATAACCTTTTACAGAAGACGTTCACGGTAAATAGCAGTTGTTTGTGCTGTTCAGTCAGGAAGAACACGCAAGAACACGTTCGAATAGGAAGGACACATGGATTTTGAGGTTGTACACGGCTACGATCAGGTTCTGAGGTCTTATGTCAACTCGAGGCGCGGATCGTAACGAAAGCGGCGCACTTTGATATCAGAGAGGAGACCGTGGGAGCTGAGCGCTGAGAGCTTCGGGGTACAACCGTACAACCCGAGGCTGCCGGTAAACAAACACGGGTGCTTGTAGGGAAGCGGATTAGTGATGGCGATACTCTGGCCAGCATCACTGTCTGCGAAGCGAACATCAACAGCAAACAGAAATTTAGATGATATGGTGGTGGACATCGATGCAGAACCATGTAATTACACGGAACACTGGCGATTATTTCAAGCACCGTGTATTCCGCTACACAAACACGCGAGCGTTTTCGGCTTAATATACGGATTTACTTTCTGTATCGAGTAATGCGTTAATATCTACAAGCGCGTGAAAACAGTTCAATACGGGTTGTCATCGCTATGGTTTTTAGCGCCGATTGTTTGCTGAGAGCGAAGGGATTACTAAAAATAGAACCGGAAATGGTTTCATGAGTACAAAATGCCTAGTTAAGTTAAAAATTTCCTCACTTATGTGAAAGACTATTGGGTAATTTAAAGTAATTTTTCAAGTGTTTTCAAATGAAGTTTCGAGTATTCTCCTTGATACGCTTTTGTTTTTACCGTGTTTTAGTCGAAACGTTATGCCAACAATCAAAATCCACCTAAGACCTGGTGAAAGCTTCAAGCAAGCATCAAACATTTGTAGCAACAGTTATAATACATATTATAATCCTGAAATGCTATGTTCCATAAATTTTGAAGCGAAATTTCGAACAGTGAGAATACAACGCTTCCGGTTTTTGCTTCCGATTCTCCGTGTCTTCCATGTATGACTGCTGGCCCAAAAACTATTACTGCAATAATGCAACAAAACAATTTGAAACCTATGGGTATAATGCGGAACTAACAAGAGTGATGGAAAATCGTTGCGATTCTGACGATTTTATATCCTGATTGTAATACCGCAATTAATTCGTCGTTGTGGGAGCTTGCAGAAAAATACTTCCGTCAATAGGCAACTTCCTCATGACCATTTCCTTCTCCTGGAGAAGAATAACACGAAGTACACAAGGCGAAACGGCGTGGATTTCTTTTGGTTACGGAAGGTGGAACTGGTAAAGACGGCGCAGCAGAGGAGTAAGGAAGGTAGTTAAAACCAATGTGTACAACAATGCTGTTATAACTGTGACACTCATTTGACGGTGTTTTGCAAAGGAATCCATCCGACTCTACAGGAATCCATGTGTAATCCTCGAGTGAGGATATTAGCTTCCTGAGAATGCCGCGAGGAATACGACTTTGTGAATGAATTGTACATGACTGCAGGCAAATTAGAGCTTACCTCAAGATCATTCCGCGATATCGGAAGACTGCGAGGGTTATTGCAGTGTCGCATGTATGTGGCGATCAAATATTTGTCGGCGTAATGATATACTATCCGACTATGATGCGCTGTAAACCGTTGGAAGCGCCAGCAACACATAAGAAGTTTGCCATCCTGCGATATAACCAGATGCGCATGAGCACATCTGCAGGAAAGTGCAGATGTGGAGGAGGTGGTAGGGACAGAAATAGCCAGGTTTTACAGTTTAACCCGACATTAATGGACAAAATCCATTATAGTTCTCCTAGTGGATGGGAGGACATGGATTACATGTAGAAGATGATAATTGGGTTAATAGAGAAGGTAATGTGGGAATGATTAGAGAAGACCATCGTTCGTCAGAGATAAAGTGAGGATTTCGAAAAATGTGCGGGTCTCGTGCTGTCACTCGAGGATGAGGGTGGTCTGAAGAGCTCAAACAGCAAAAACGAGAAGCGCACTCCGTCGCGCACCAACACTCACAACACGCATTTTAACAGCGTCGGATCTGGAGTAGCCGCCAAAAGTGCAGAAGTGCAGGAAGCCACGGAGAAGCTGGCCCGGATTTCAGGACAATGGATGAAACCCAGGCATTGAATAACCCAGCAAATACGATAACTTGATCGCCACCAAGAGCCCACATTATGTCCTCGCAGGAAAGGAGGACTATGTATAAACGAACAAGAAAAAGGAGAAACATCTCGTCTACGCGATCACCAAAGAGGGTGAACCAATGTTTGCCAGGAGAACAAAAACGTAGACGAGAACTTGGATCCTCTCTGACAAATTACTTTCCTCGATTTCTGATCATACTGTGAATATTCGCTACCGATCATGCGGTGTACGGTACTGCTTTGTCACCATATCAAAATCTGTTAATCACTGCGATTACTAAGAATAATGGAATCTTCACATCCAGAATGACACGATAGAAATGACATCGGGTCGTTCATTGCTAGAAAAATTAATTATTTTAGTACTAATGTGCTGAGCGCTCCCTGTACAAAGTGGCTTGAAATGGTAGGATCAAAATGGGTGTGGCCGATTTTGAAATTGGTGAATGATCCTGGTTTTGCATTTGAGAACTCTGCGCAAGGAGTTCCGAAGTGCTTCTTTGGAGGTACTTATATATTGGAAAGGTTTGATGGCAAGGGAGTTCCAGCAGAAAATAAAATCTTTTCGAAAAATTTAAGCAGAGTGGAATGTGTTTACAGCCTCTGATTTCAATATGGGTATGGATTGGATCAGTGAATTTCTGCACGTTTGTACCATTTTCTCCCAAAACTGCCAGTGAAATTCTTTTTTTTTGTAAAATTTTCCTGCATTCCGGCTAGTTGTACTGACTAAAGAATAATATATCCTTTTCAGGTGAGGATGAGCAGCTGATCCCTGAGGCAAAATCTTTTGTTGTGATGATACTCATGTCTGCATCCACGCTATGAAAGCCACTCTTTTTCCATGGCATTTTTTCCATTTTTTCATGGCGCTTTGATTGAACAACATTCAAGAAGTAATAGATTCGCTTTAGTGGAGGTTTCCAAAAAAGTCTAGAAAGTCGCAAAAACTGTTTGAAGTGAAAACATAGTAAAAGACGTGTGGTCAAACTAGCATGTACAGTTTGGTGACATAGGAACACTTCGAGACTTCATCTGAGTCTTCTGATAACCACTTTACTAATGTAGCTACGATGACTTGTAGGAGAAATGTTCACTCTAGTAACAAACCATTTTATTCCAGGTGTGTAAACAAGTATGCATGGTTGCTTCTATTGGAAGTAAAAATTGCGAAAACACGTCCGATTCGGAGGAAGTGTTGCGGTTACACACTAGAACAAGTATTTATTGATAATTATTAAGAAGGTGCATAACAATGTGACGGTTTCTAATCATTGGAAGTTCAAGAAAAATCCGAACCCGTCCGGCGATTTATGTACTTGTCGAAGAACACCTATGAAATGTTCATTCAGGCATGTTCCAAAAATTACAGAACTTTTCATTGACTCGAATAATGATTGGCAGCCATTGAACTCTACTGCCAGCTTTCGAGTAGCTGAGCTTTCCGTGAGTAGGTTTTGAATGTCAAATGATTGGGAGGATTGACTTGTTCTTTACCTGTTATCCGATCTCACATAACTAGTTCAATGATTGTTCTTTCGCGGGCAGCCATACTCAATTAAAGTTGTATAGCAAAGTCTAACAAACAAATAATAAATAAACATTCAAGCATAGTATAAATAAGTGTAAACAGTAAGTCGATAAATACATTATAGGTTTAAGAGGTGCAAGTAATTCAGATTTTCCCTTATGCGTATGAAGTGAAAAAGAGAAATTTCATCAGGCCAAGGAGCAGATAAATTGCTGATTTCATAGAATAATAAGAAAGAAACCCCGATATTTATACATCAACATAATCCTTGTCGTAACAATAGCCAATCCTAAGAGTTTTTTTACGGCTCTTGCACATTATGTACGATAGTATGTAACTCACGCGCAAGATAAATTCAAGCACACTCTCAAAACTAGAAAGAATATAGTTTACTATCCTTCAAGGGAAGGGAACTTTAGGAGATGGAGGCGAGACGAATGTGATGCATCTGTTACCGTCTAACGGGAACCAAGCAATTCCAGAAATCACAAAACAACAGCGTGCAAACGCGACGAATATAATGTAAGCATGTGCACTAATTAATTTCACAGGATCGAGCGGATGCTTTTTAGATCCTCTTTCTCTGCAATGAACTGTGACTAAAGAGAGCTACTCAAAAAGTGTCTGATTTAATTATGATTGCTGGACATTTCAAGAAAATTCGTGCTGCTTTGAAATTCAAGGTGCATTAGGCGCAGATGCTCAGGCACGTAGTGAGCCATTTACCATTTTATTGGGGTTCAATGAAGCAAGAAACAACAACAAAAAAAACTTGCACCAAGAAGTAACTGATAGTGTAAGTTCCATTTCAGAGAAAAACTGGATAGTGAAAGTTCCATTTCGGAGAAAATATGGAATTTTGGTTGTTTAGAGGCAAAATGAGTAGCAAACTGATTTGAATAAATGAAAAGATGCTAAAATATGTGGACAAAATAGGAAATCTGGCTTGGCGAGGGTTGAAAGCAGCTCAAGCAGTAGTTATATTATACCAACTATATGTATTTAAGTGGTTCAAATTGACAAGCAGAGATTTGACAAGAAACGATTCCAAAAGCATGAAATAAATTTCAAAACACTCAAAGACAAATTCAGATTCTGGATTGACGTGGGCACAATGAATGGATCACTTCAAGAAAGGAACAATCGCTGAAGGCTTCGTATCGGCACTTCGATGCAACAGTCATAATATATAAACACGTAGGAGGAATTCAACAATCAAGGAAAATCGGCAATAAAACGGGTCATTCCCACATTTTTTTTTGGCAAAAGGTCTAAGAGAAGTATGAAATAGACGGGTGAGTGGATACTTCAAACAATCTCTCTTTTTGGAGTATGAGTGGAAGAAAAAGGAACAATAATAAAGACAGGCATTGTTGCGAGAGCAGTCCAAGCTTTTTAGAACGGAAGACCAGGTAAATCATCACTCGATAGCTGTCACGTCGTTGAAAAAGGTGAGAGCAAGGTGTTCTCAGGATCTGCGCGACGATTAGCACCATTCCTGCAGAGCGAACACCTCTTACTGGTTTTCTCCAAATCTTTGATGAATGGGTGGTGCTACTGGTCGTGAATTTACGACACTAAATCAAAGGCGTGGTTTTTCGATACGTCACATCTCATGAAAATTGATAGCATCAGCAATGACATTCATACGGCAGTTCAATGATAACAAAAGTAGACAATCGGCAGCGGTTTTCCATTTGGCGAAACGGGTTTTCATCCTTGGAAACTGACCGGCATGAGTTGCGATTCGTTCCGGTAATGAAACGAGAGTCATCTGTACAATCCGTGATTCACGGATGCGGCTTCAACAGCGGCTGAACAATGTGCAAACAAACGTTCTTTTTCGGGTTATACTCGGAGTAAAAAACCCACTATGGAGTTTTTCCCTTCCCTCAAAAAAGCAGTAGTTCCAATTTGATGTATGGCTGCGTTAGATGAGGATTTTTCCTTTTTAGGGACATTTAGTAGCATCTTTCATCTAAGCAAGTAAGACTGCTAGTGATTAGCAAAAGGACGGTTCTTTACAAAGCAAGAGCTGCTAATGTCAGCGTACATTAGGGGAGGGGTGGAGAGGGGGGTACAAGGATGGGTATAATTTAGGGATTTTTGAGTGTTTTGCACACATTCTCATACAGAAAACTCACTCTCACATCAGGTTCTGTAGAAAAACCATAGTCTTAACGCAAGAGTCTGATTATATGGTTACTACTTACTAAAACGTATACCTTCTTTGGCTGAGTTTTTAACTACAAAAAGGTTTATGATGTGATAATGATCAGCAGTAGTTCCCCTGAATCCTTCATTTTGTTCAAGACATTGATTATTGCCTTTGTTCCAAGAACTCCGTAGCAGAGTTGTTGACAAATCCAAGAAAAAAACATGGCTTCTTCATTGGAGTTCTATTGAAGTTTTTGCTGGGCTGGTTATTTTATGTAATGAATGAAGTTAACTTTGTGGGTTTTAAACAGTTGAACTATTTAAAGTTCATTTGAATTCAAGCCGTAATAAACCCAGTATGAATAAGAAGATGAGGATGTCTAAGTGTAGAGAACCGCTCCTATAACAACAGAAACTAAAGCCGACGGTGTCTTTTACAGTTCCTGAATTTCCGTGGTAAATCGAGAAAATTGCGCGCAGCAGCGATTTCCTCTACGATTTGGATGACTTTGTTATGAGGTCGTGTAACGGTGGCTACTTGTAAACTAGTTCGCTGTGATTACTCCATATTGTGCGTGAAGAGGCACGCTCAATGGAAATGACCTCGACAATCTTTCCGTTCCTTGGTGCGTTGAAGATAATGTGAGAAGGATAGCTTTGGAATTCAGGCTGTCCAGATTAAGGCGTTGCCTTTCTTGCAGGAAACTTTTTTTATTATTATTACTGCATTTTATAAGGTGATAAGGTGTTTAGAAGTCTCGTTACAAAGGTGAAGGAATATGGTAGCGTATGTGTGGGTGAGAAGAAGGGGGTGATATCCTGGAAATGTCTGCAGTGCAAGAGTCCAAGATGTGTTGAGAAGAAAAAAACGAGAGCAAAAGCGAATGCGATTATGATAATGTCGCAATTGCTGAGGTGATTAGGGAGAAGTGTGATCACCGGCGACAGATATGGGCGACGTCGGACGTGTGAATACCTGTTTGTCGCCATCACTGCACAGCATATATTCGACTGCGACTAATCGTAAATAATCCGACGATAGCTCGGCGACCGCATTGCCTACGGTCGCCAACGATGCGCGTCATTCGCTTGTCGCGTCGTCGTTGGCGCGAGAGTAGCGACAAGTACATGAGCCCGGATTAAAACACCTACCCTTCTGCTTGCAGATATTCGACGGAAAACCAGTGCAAGACCGCGCAATCACCTCTTCAAAATAGACTTCTTGCCTCCAAACGAGCCCATTCCTCCC
>KN727605.1:0-20100 GCA_000816745.1 Ancylostoma duodenale | reverse complement strand
GAAACCCTGAACTGGCCACTATTCCATAGTTCTTTTTTCTTCTGAACACTATAGACCACGGACGGTACCAAAAGGTTCAAAACAATCCGTGAAAACCCATAATCCCCTCTAAATCGGAGTGTGCATGTAATTTTGCGTGTAATTTTGGGCACGTAAATTTGCGATGTTCATCATGGCGCGATGGAGCGATGCGACGGCTTCACCACCCGTCGCGTCGCGCGTGTTGTGGCCGTCGCCGCGACGCCATCGCGTCGCGAAAAAGTATAAACACTCCTTATCTTGTACTGCCGCAATAGGTAATCTTAGCGATATTCAGTGTTTCTCCGTCGCAAAACCATCATATGGGATGAAGGGACACTTCATAGCCTTTGTCAAAAAGATAGACGTATTGCGCGTGCGGTTCCATGTCGTCGCGGCCGCAGAATCGCTACGGGACTTATCGACCCTCTCACTTGGAGCATGCTCTCCTCTCTGCAGTGACGGAACCCGCCTATCATTTTGAGAAGGACTATATCGCTACTACTAGCCAATACGACTGCGCAAGATAGCCAGTCGAGCTCGCCGGGCACCTGCGTCCTATGTGCTAGCAAGTCCGCAAGTTCGTCAGCTCCCGATGGAGCTGACCTTCACTGAAGTTGGCTGATTATGAAAACTCATACTGTTGCAATATCAACAATGCTACAATGAAAACGAATGTCCTCATAAAAGATATGAGGATGCAGTTGGACTCGTCACCATCGTGGTGATTAACACCAGTCAAAAACCGTTCAGAAACAATATATGGCATCTGCAACAGAGTAAACATCGGGGCAGTTGCGGACCCAGTACAAAGGCTACGTGCTGACTGCTAAAAACCACTCGCACGTAGACTTTCAATTGAGAATTTGATCTATTGGAATGGATCAGCTCACGTGCGTATTGCATCGCGATGTTCACCCCGAGTTGAATCGCCTGTAATTGGGGACAGTGCTCAACAGTAGTGGACCGAGAAACTTCGGAAGAATCTTTTCCATTGAAGCGTAGCTTCAATGGAAAAGATTCTTCCGAAGAGCTAATTGAGGTGCCGAACACAAACTCTCAACCTCAGCCATCCGTGCATCACGCAGTGTGATGCAAGAATGACTGAGATCGACGGTACAGTGAGCGTCAATGGCGACGCGTTTTTCGCGACCTTGAAAAGCACGCGACGCGACTGTGCCGCTTGCGCTAGAGTTCTTACCGACTATAGGGTTTTCTTGATAGTTAGGTTGTTTCTTTGATATTATGATGAACATCTATCAAGAAAATCCTGATATGTCACTGCGGCGACGATTCCAGCGTGAACGGCGCGGTCGCGCAGTGCGCATTCCGAGGCCGCAAAAAACCCACCCTCTTTGATGCCTACTCTTTGCCCACTTTGTACTGCAACAATATTTTCGTATAGCTACAGTACACAGTAAAGACGGTACCTCACAGAAAATTTGCATAGGAGGGTTATTTACATGTTGATCACGATTTACGATTTTCTAGTCCGCTTTGTATATACCACAGCCACATTCTTACGGGGTTACGGTATAAAAACTGGGAAATTGGAAAAGAATCTCGATTTCAACAACGAAACGGGTGTGGGATTCAAAATCGTGATGATGTAATCTGAGTCCGACAAAAACCCCTACGCAGACTTTCAGAGGATCTCATGAGGCACAGTATCTACGATATGTAGTGCGTTTCACAGGAGACAATAGTCCGAGAGAGAATAGAGAAAAGAAGGAATTGTGTGGATGCGACTCGAAGAAATCACCGTATAGTGGAGTCGTTTTGACAGTGCGTTTTCCGCGACAGCGGCTCCCTGGTATTGGAGCACGCAGCGCGGTCGGTCAAAAAGTTGACCCTGATTGATCTGGCACCTTTGAAGAGTTTCATCGCTCGTTTCCTTTTATATTGTTCTCTGTTAGGTCTCAGAACAACTGAAGAAGGGAACAGACGATGAAACTCGTCAAAGAAGCCGGTTCTATTGTAGGTCAACTGTTTGACCGACCACTCTGCGGCTCCAATACCAGGGAGCCGCTGCCGCGGACAACGCACTGTCAAAACGACTTCACTATAAGTCAAAAACATCAGTGCAGCGATGGTAACGCGTGCTATCACAGCGCGTCGTAATGACAATTCCCATATGTCATTCGTTTAGCGCGGGGGATGTCCAGGTCGCCGATTTACTCACAAGCACTCAGCTATTTCGCATACGGGACGCGATCTCTATTTCATAAACTACGAAACGGTACAAAACGGATACGATATTCGTGTTCAGCAGCTGTAATAACCCCATGCAGGGTTTCAGTAGAAATTTCTGATGAAGTTAATAGGCCTCCTGAAGGCAGCACTCGCCGAAATTTTCGTACCGGAGATTTCGCAATATTCTGATTTTTAAGGGACGTAGGACGTCTAAAAATGAGGTAGCGAGAAACGCGCCAGAAGTAAGCTAGCGCGAGAAAACATCGTACTACACATTGCAGCTTTGTGTTACGGTGCTGTAGATCCGCCGCACCGCCTGAGATCACGCGTGGCCATCTGCTGGCAGTGTTTCCGCAGCCAACCTCAGGCGGTGCGGGAGGAGGACGCGGCGGATCTACGGCACTGCATGTTATTCTTCATCATATGATCGACAAGCACAACCAAAATTTCTATCGGTGGAGGTGCAGACTAAGCATCACGTGTGCGCCATGATTGGACTATGATGGTTGGATTCGATCACAACTCAACTGTTTGAGGCTAAAAGGTCAATGACCTTCGATTACATCAATACTAAGTACAAAAAAAAAACAATGTAGCGAAACAAATTGTATTCAACACACAGCTACGCTAAAAACGGCGAACAACGTCCTCGGAATAGGTGGGCGACGGTCAACTCTAACCATGGCAAATCAGCTGTGGCGCGCACGCGCTTTTAGATCTGCGCCTACATTGAATAGTTCAATGACTACAATTCGAGACTATTTTTCGTTATTTCTGGGGCAGTGACAGTGAAAATGGACCGGTAAAATTAGTAGTGACAGTCGATATCGCTAACAACGTGGAGAACTTCAGCACAAATACAATTGCGAAGGCATTGCGCGCATGTCGTTCTAAGAGAAGCTATGCAGATGCTAAAACGAAATCCTTCCGTTGGACGTTGGGTGCCTCCGTCAAGAATTCGAGCCTTCGTTACTCATGCAGATCGCACGATATTTGAGTTCATGTGCATGCCAACTCGAGCCGTTATCAACAACAATACTTTAAAGAATTAGATAAGCACTAATGAATCATGAAAGAAATTTTGCTCAATGATACGGCATATCCAACAGCGAATAGCAAAATCATGATACCTGGAGTAGCTGGAAAACCATTCGTAGACGCGGGTCCCACGGACTAAAACAACATCTGGTTACAACAAAACAAGCAAATGAACACATATCCATAGGTAAAATGCACTAGTTCTCACCGAAACTCGCGATCTCGGTCCAGGGCTACGAGACATCTGAAAATTATGAATTCATGATCAAGGAATTAATGATGCTAGAGAACTTCCTACCTGTCGTCTTGAAACTGGAGGCGGAGACGGATTTTCTGTGAGCAAACCATCCTGTCTGCTTCTCACCGGTGGTCGCCGACACGTGGACCTTGAGCGTCTTTCCTCTAAACATGGAAAAACGTATGCTTTGTGATGTACACTGTGTCCCGCCGGGGGACATCGTTGTGAAGATATTAGAGAATGAGAGAACGCGAGAAATACTGCCGTATTCGGAAAGCAGGCGACAAATGTGTAAATGGATCATAGACACAAATGCTCAAATATCGTCGCTTTCGAAACGATCTATATCAACAAGGATCCATTAAAATACGAGAAATGTACAAAATAAAAATAAAAAGAGCACGAAATAATGGCTGAGGTAAACAATGTTCTTAAATATGGCACGATACTCATGAAGGCGCATAATTTTCACATTTTCAGCGGTCTATTGAAAAGGAATGAAAAGTAATGTGAACAAAACGAATAAACTACCTCTCGAGCTTCCTTGTTGTTCTTCTTCTCGTTTATGAGGATGAGACTAAAAATATGGGGAAAATAGCGTGAAAGCACATCTACAGGAAAAAAGTCAACACAAACTGAATTTTGCGGTCTTGGTCCAGGACTGCGCGAAGCCTGAAGTACGAGTTCATCAAGGACTAAGACAGAATGTTGTACTTGTTGGCTGCCAGAAATACATACCTGTCGTGTTGGAAGCGGAGGTGGTACAGGCCTCTTCGTGGTAACGTTACTCTGACAGCTATCTGGTTGCTGCCTACGGACAGTTGATCTTGAGCGCCGTTCTCCTGTTAGAGAAGATCATCAACGCTTCAAAGTATGAATATAAAGTCATAAAGTCTTACCATGTGTTTTACTATGAATCTTACCATGCGAATTTGTTTCTCCACTTCTTCTAGCCTCACGATCTTCCTGATTTGTCGTCACAGTCTGAGATGTTCCAGGATCCGATGACGGCCTGCTCGTTCCAACAAAACCAGGCATATTGTCGAAAATTGGCACGGCGTGTTTGTACACAAATTGGAAAAACAGCGCTTCACGATCAATGTCGGACTTCTTGATCGTAGGCTTCAATTGTACAAAGCTCTGAAAGTAATAACAGATATCATACCACAAAATATTGATGTGTAAATAAACCCACTGCTTTCGGGTCTCGAGCCTGACATTTACATCCAGCGCACATACCCAGCACATAAAAATAGATTCGACAATGATTGCAATAGTAGTTGAAAATGCTTTGTCTGAAAACACGATCGTGAATGAATTTAACTATTCTGAAATAAACGAAGAATGCTGTCTACTCACCCGCATCTCTCTGCGAAATGAAGTGCTAGATGATCCATAACCGAAACAATTGAAAACGTTTTAGTTGATGAGCAATGTGAAACATTACAACGGAAACGTAGAAGCTTCGCGGGAACCTATAAATGATTTCGACGGTAATACTCGAAGATTTTTGCGACAGAATCTTACCTCTTCCATCTGGAGACCAACTAACGATTTCGCCTGAAAATAACACGAAAATGCAAGCCAAATAAGGAATTTTGCCTGAAAATAACACGAAAATGCAAGCCAAATAAGGAAAACTGCCGTACAAATGAGAAATAGTGTCAAGGCAGTAATATAGGCATGGAACCATCAAAATAGTAACAGAATGAACAGCAGATGATTAAGCTATTTATTACGGAAACAAATTAAGCGACAAGCGATTTCAGGACTGGGTAGATCACTATATCGTATTTCCTTCCTTCACAAAAATTAAGCGACAAGCGACTTCAGGACTGGGTAGGTCACTATATCGTATTTTCTTCCTTCACCATTTCCTTTTGTTTCCAGGTGTAATGTATCGAGCCAGAACAAATTCCATGCGAAAGTATGCCCACCTAATAAGCAAGTTATAAAAATAAAGGAAACGGATCCGAGCTAAAACGCTCACCAGGAATCTTTGTGGGCAAGTTAGTACATCAGTCAATCCTATGAAAGCGATGTATAACCTTAAAAAAGAATATTTGGCCCAAATTACTCCTTCCTTTACTGCTTAGGTAGGTAGCACTCCAATTTTCATAAAGAAGACGAAAAAAAAAGAATTCAATGCACAAGCTATGTTCCTTTCACGAAACAAAAACTAGATAATAAGTGAAACCTTCCCCGTAGCTCAACAATAGGAAAGGAAAATCAGAATTGTTAAGCAGAATATGAAAATAGACTAACCCTTGTCACTGGCTTCTTTCTTCTCTGCTGCGGTGATGGGTGGTGGAGTTGAGGACTGAATTTGAATAGTAATAATAAAATTATAACAGAAAAATAATAAAAAGAATAAAAGGAAAGAAAAATGGAAGAAGATCGAGTGGACAGCAGAATTCACAAAAAAGTTTCAAATACGCTCGACGACATCATCGTTGTCATATTCAATAGACGGTAAAACTTACCTGGCCATGGCCGACGAAACAAAGTGAACCATCGTCGTCGTTGGAGATGCCATATTACCAAGTTAGCGTAGCGTTAGTCTAAACTAACCTTTCAATGTGTAACGCAAACTGAGGTAAGTATAAAACAGTGGAAGAAAAAACTCTAAAAATCCTTACCGGCTATATCCCGTAAATCCCCACTGCACAGACAATCACATATTCCACCCGTGCACCACTTCAATCGACCGAAATATAGTTCGAGTCGAGTCGCTTCCCTTCATCATGCTGGAACAACTTCAATAACAGCTCCTAATCAATTTATATGGAAATTGTGACAAACAAGACACAAAGATTGCGAAATGAGGTAATCCTCTGACCATAGATATATCGAGCACTCCAGTTTTCAGGTCTGAGGGGTACAGTGAATATCTCTTGGAGTGTATTTTCATTCTCATTCACTCAAATGCGGATAGGTGCGTTTACAGGATAAAATAGGTAGTTATAGGGAGTGGAATGCAAACAGCTCCACTAAAAAAACATAATTAAAAGCAAAATACACATGTATAATTACCTACAAAATTTCATGTTTAGCACCAGGAGTACAACATTCTGAGTGGGAAACAAAAAAAGTGAAAAGTTAGAGAGTAAAAATACTGATGGGGAAGAGAAGGAATAAGAAAGCGCAGACTCATTTCAGAAGCTTATTAACAACCGCTTCAAACTGCGAAATACGAGACGATTCAGGTTTCTTAAAGATTTGGGTCAGGTCTTTATCCATCCTTTAATTGAAAGATAATGTCCTCGCTAAATTTGATGACGGGACAAAACAAATTTTCATGCTTGCTCAGCGAGTATTTCAGCGACGGATAAGGAAAAATGTGGAAAGGTTAAGTTTAACATGACTTGCGGTTTCGCGGATTTGAGAATCACGCAGCGCGGCCGCGCAGTCACCTTTGCAAATCTTAGCGTTTTTAAATAGTTTTCAACCCATTTTGAGAATTTCTTCGTTCGTTGAGCGTTTCATCGTCTTCCCTGTGCCTACTACGTACTTCTCGCCTATTTCTGTTGTAGCTGTCTTCCTCAGTTGCTGTTATTCCTTGTAGTCATTTGGAGATGAGACTATCACTGAAGAAGGCCAGCTTTGAGAGTGTTTGCTACCAGTTTTCAGTTTGAACCCTCCCTCTTCTGATATTAAATAGGTTAGAGCTGTCACGTTGTTTGAAATTATATCCCTTTATTCTTTATTCTCTACATCACAACGGAACGAATGACATCGTATATTTGCGGAGAGTTCAGCGGTTCTATCAATCTCTTCGTGTATCCGATTCGTCATGTTTGACGATGCCTAATTGTTGGGATCTTCTACGTCGTCAAGCCACCAATATCAAGCTCATCTGCCTCAAATCCTCATCTCAGACGCACCAATGACGACCAAAACCCACGTTCTTCACTGAAGCATCACAGCCTGTTTTCCGTTCTGAAGCTAAACTTGACAGAACTGTAAACGTACGGCAGAGATACAGGCGATCTGCTAAAGGTGTGGGCATACAACCCACGCTGACCTACTGCGTATTGGGTCGGAGTCTTCTTTCCGTACTGGTAGTGTTACATCGAAGCGGGATGGAGAATGGTCGACCGCTCAGCGGGACGGCACAGTGAAGACTGTTGAAACCATATACAGGTCATTTCCCACGAACTCGGTATCGCGCTCGCTCGAACGCATACTTTCCACGTACTTCCACATCATTTCCGGGGTCCTTTTAACATGCCAAGTAGCTGGAAACCACTAGGACCAACAAGCTAGAACTTGCCCGACTTGTCAAAAGCGCCTCTGTGCTCTTCAAGAAGGAATTCATCCATACCGAGTCGGTTGTGAACCGCCTGCAGTATGTTTCACTGGGGAACATAGTTATGGAGATATTAGAGAAAACGAGAACGTCAACAATAGTGCCATTTCCGGACAGACAGGCGAGAAATGCGGATCATAGGCACAACTATTCAACTGTCGTCGTTTTTGAAACGGACTATATTTCGACATGTAATAACTAGCATAAAACAACTAATAACAAGGAGCCCGCAGCAAAAATTCTCAGAAATCTTCTAGAAGAAAAAAGTGGTTAGGATCAACACGAAAAAGATATAAACTAAAGAAAAACGGAAAGACTAAATGAAAAGAACATTAAGCAAGCATATAAAATCACCCTTTCAATCCGTCACATGGAAAGAAAAGTGAAAGAAAAGAACTGTTTCACAAAAAAAAAAGCTGGAAATCGTGTATGCATTAAAGATGCACGAACATGACTAGAGAGAAGATTTCCTGAAGAGACAGCCGCGTTAAAAACTGATATTCCTTGGTATCTCGTTTTCGTTGACGAATCAACCGGTTGGATGCAACAAAATTACACGCATACTGATCCACTGTGCTACTAACGGGTAAATTTGATCATTTCGATCTGTTAAAGTGGACTAAAGATAAGATGAAAAAACTAAGTCCGGTAAGCAGGGCATTTTACCGAAATTTTCGCGCGTGAAATCAAATGTGCATCACGTGTGACCACACCGAAAACACTCAATCAGCCGACTACGACGTACTGGCATGCAGCATGGTTGGTTTTTGAACCAAAGGGGATGTTTTTAATCATTTTGCGGTGAATTTTTTGAATGCTTCGTGACTTTTTTGGGCGCTATTCAACTCTCATGTTCATAAAATCTTCAAGAACTCTTTTCGGCTGAAACTGCGCTTGTGCTGGTTATTCGAGGTGCCGAACACGAACATCGATTCATTTTGTACTGTAATCCCTTTTTTGTTGGGCTATGATAGGTATACTGTGGACACGATAACTCAGGGAATGCCCTCAAATTTTGAGCAATGGGATTGTTTTTAGCGCTGATCACGAATATCAACATTATTTTGCATGTCATATCCGTCTTCTACTCAAAATCTGCATTTTCTCTCAATTTTCTGCCGTACCTCTAGCGTGACCTTGCAAAAATGGGGTCACGGAACAAAATGGATGCGATATTCGTGTTCAGCACCTCAAATAACCCCACCACCCTATGTAAAGTTGCAGCTAGAAATTTTTTTTGAAGATTTTGGGGCCATGAAAGTTGGATAATGCCACGTATTCTTACAGGTTATTTCTTTGGAATATTGAATTAGAAAGAGATTGTCCAGTATGCGGAAGAAATTATACTTAGGACCGAGTAAAGATCGAATAACCTAATTAATATAATTATCAATTCAAAATCCGATCCAAAAAAAAACAAATGGTGAAAAATGAGGAGCCCTAAACCTCTCCCTATCACCCCCTAACAGTTTATCTCTTCCCGTTTTTTTTCGGGATTTTCAACGATTATTATTTTATTTTTATTTTTATTTTTCAATTTTTTTTGGGTTACTTTTCAAAATTTCAACGATTATCGGACACTTACCACCCGCGCGCATCAGGCCCCAGTGAGACAGTGTATAGAAGGCGGGTGCTCCCGGTCTTTTCCTGGAAAGGACAGGTCAGTTTTAACCTGATATGCCTCAAGGTGTTACAGTGAGTTTGGACACCTTTTGTGTATGTTTGGCTATTTCTTCCCAGGTTTAAAAGGTAAAACAGCCTGACGCGACGCGTGTGCGTGGTAAGTGTCCGTATACGCAGTTCCGTAAAAGAAATCATCCGGAGATCAAACGCCTATTACTGAATGAAAGGACAATCCTTATGGGAATATGTATGAGGGAGCTTTTCTCTTCAACCTTCTGAATACCACGGGCAGAAATAATTCTTTTCAAATATGGTGATACAAAACCTGCAGTATAGTATAAAAAACAACTATTCTGATTCCCAGCGAGATTCGTCTGGAAAGATCTACCGCGGAACTGTTTGTCCGGATTTTTTCGATAAATGGATAATCAGCTACACACCAACACTTTTCGGTGCATACCTACTCGAATGAGGCGACAACATGTTTTTGAAGAAGAAAAGCACTACGAAATTCTTAATTCCGCAGGACTTCGGTTATCCAAGGAATCTGAATGTTTCTAAGAAAACGTGTGAATTCGTTAGTAACATATCCAAAGTGATCCAGAGCCATAGGCCCATTCAGGCATGACAGGCCTAATCTATTTGCTCTAGTATTATAGATGCGTAGTCCACAGAAAACACTTACCTCTATTTCTGGTTACCAGGCTCTCAAATTGATCCACTGTCTTCTTGTGAATGATGTGACATACGCTCATTTCACATCGTAGTTGAAGCTGATCTCTTGGAACTGCTGCGGGATTTCCACCTATTCTTTGATTCTGGTGCGGCATTAGGATCATGTTGTGGGATCGTGGAGTCAGTCTCCGACACTGCAAGTTGGTTCCCTCGTGTACTTCTCCAGGCGTCAATTTGCCGGCTATGGAGCTCTCGTACGAGATTTCCTTAACCAAGCGATTCTAGCAACTTTAAACTGAAGCAGATCGAACCGCCTGGACCGATGGGATCACGTTTATCGCAGCTGTGACATCCCCTGGAGTGTGACTACAGCCTTAAGGACGAATGTTTCCTTTTGTCGCCATCACCTTCAAGGAAACAACCTCCTGAGTCATCAGAAGTTTCCTCATGAAACTATTTATTTCATTGATAGAAAAATAGTGTTAGACAACATTTAAAAAATGAACCTCATCGATGAAGACTATTAAGAGCACTAAGGTCAAAAGAGGACATTGAATGAGTAGCTGATGAAAAATAAAACAGATTTCCATAGAAACATAAACCTAGAAGGTTATAGCAGGTTATTCACGCTAGCTCTTTGGACTGGCACGGACCAGATTGTTCTGGTCTCACACAACGTTCGAGAGGAGTTCATATGTGTATAACATAAGGCTTATGATATTTGTTACATGCATAGGTCACATAGCTAGAAGGTGGAAGAGGAGAGGGATTGAGGAGCAGCCGTGCTGTGTGGTTGTCGGGAAGAGCCCACTGAGGTCAGCAGGCGTATCAATCTTATATAAGGTGCTTGAGTTGACAGTATTACACATGGTGACCTGGGTCACACCTTTTACAACAAGATATACGAACAAGCAGCTGCAGTATCTTGGCATCTGCATTCCTTCAGATGGCTCATCCTCAACCTTTTCAGTTCCAGTGGTATAACGAAGTCACTTCTAAGTACCCTGGAACCAATTGGGCGGAATTTTATGAAAAAATCGCGTGCAAAGTCCTCAACCCTTGAGTTTAAGCCTTCCTGAAAGTATATACTCTTCATTCGATGGAATATGCCTCTTCAAAAGTTTCTCACTGGATTAGAGCAGTTTCTAGTCCCTACATCCACACATTCGAATGGATTTTATGACAGTCGTTCTATCAATTTCTGTCTCTTTTCTTTTCTCAACCCAGCAAAATTCTCTTACTCAAGTTATTCAGTGAAATGGAATAAAAGGAAATCGCAAGCAGCAGGAACAGATGAGCAAGAGTGGTAGTTAAGTGATTTCGTGCTGTATTTGGTCACAAATTGGATGCAATACATATGAGCTGGGTAAACAGATAAGATATTTGGTAGCTTGTCTGGCTCCAAAGAAAAAATAACAAAGTCTGAGTAAACAAAACTCTCTAGAAATACGACACTCGCTATCCATGTCACAAAAAAGTTTTTTGTTTGCCTGTGATGATGTTGCATTGTTTTTGAAATATTAAGGTCTGACGAAGGCATTAATTGCCGAAAGCTAATCGTAATAAAAGAAAAATAAGAACAGAGTCTCCGCATATCAAGAATAGTTAAAAAAAGTTTACCCTGATCGAACGGAGCAGTTTACAACAGCATTACATGGTACAGTGCTACTGCTGGGTTCATCGAATATTCACTCGGCAGGGAAGCCTGTCTTACGGATGTCTTGCACTTCATAAAATAAATGCAGTATCCTTAGGGGCGGGGATTCATAAAACTTTAATCCATTGACAACCGCGTCTTTTTCACGCGTTTCCACATCTTATCAAGCTCTGGTTTCTTTCCGTGCTCCGGAATTTTTATAAGAAATCCAATATAGTTATTTATAATCACAATGACATGGTAGTATTAATACATTACCATCTAAGGAGACCGCTGAGATCATTCAGGCTTAATAATCTCCCAAACTGAATCATGTGAGAGATAGCGCGGCTCACCAGTGAGTCGAGCGGTCGTCCATGGATATGGTCAGCGTGCTTGGTTAGCCTACAGAGAAAGAATGAGTAAGTAACGTTAGGAGATGCAGGACGTGAGAATTGGCTAGCTAACCTAGTTTTCTTTAGTTATATATTTTTATGAATCCTAGCCCATGTCTCCACACCTACCTGTATACAGGGTGGTCCAAAATTACGGAGACACACTAAAAGGTTCATATATAACGTTAGAGAGCAATTAGGCAATTTTGTTTCTAATATGGTATTTTTCACCAACCATTGAACAGAATCTACCATCACATCACACGAATCCTCCTACCACCGGCGAGAAAAGATGTGAAGAATTCGAACTAGGCACCAGCTGTGGCGCGGTAGTGCCTTCTCCTCAAATAAACCCACGCTTCCACTAGCGTTTGCTTCGTGATTAAACAATTTTATGTGAGTAAAATCTGTTCTTGTCCGTGAATGAGTATCGTAACCAGAGATCTGCACGAATGAATGCTGAAAATAGGATTTATGAGGAAGCGGGCATGACTTCCTGGGCAAAAACAGGCAAAAACGTCTGTTGGAGCTGTTTCCAGTTCTCCTTTCAGTGTTTAGGTAGCGGACTTGTTCTCAGTAGGCTAAAAAACTTCCAATCTTGAAGTTCTAGGGGGTGTTTCTTCCATGATACAAATAAAGGTGTTGATTCGTTTCGATGGGCACGCTCAAACCGTGTCGGATTTCGGTGTATCCACACCATATCTCGGATCTCACAACCACGGTAGGTGATCTTTCACAATCATTTTAATGTTTTTCTGTTCCTCACGCCTTGAACTCTTCGATGTACTGGTATGTGATCCTTTTGCAAAATCTTACACCTTGACATGACATGCGCGCCTAGACTTCACGAAAAATATAATTGGGTGATAGATCTAAGCTTAGCTGACGGCCTAGCCGTTCCTAAAATTCATAGTGATAGGTATTGCTCTGGAAGAAGCTGTACAATTAAACAGATGAACAGCAAAAGAGTGGGGGAGAATGCCAAAACTCGAAATAAGTAGGAAAAACGCGAATCGCGCGCTTGTCTCCGTAATTTTGGACCACCCTGTACTTATTGTAAACATGTGATGCTCCCTGCTGACACAGTGAAACTAAATACTACTGTCTTGGAACTGTTATAAATAGCTGGCTTATCCACAGCGTACTTCATTGCTTATTCACGTGCTTTAGTTCGGTAAAGCGCTTGTCTTCTAGAAAAGGGATGGGGGCTCATTCTGTCTTAAGCAGCTTGAGTGCTTAAGCATGAGATCTACTAGGGAGATATTATTGTATTTTCTTTCAGCATGTGACGTCGCAAAGCTACATGTCCTCTGCGTGCAACGTGCAAAAGATGACAGAATCTCCGAGTTTGTCAGATGCAGCTGTACGTAGCCGTCACTGCTTAAGAAATAGGCACGTTTGATAGCGCCAATGGCACCAAAACGCGCGCAAAACATGAAAAATTCTAATATGGTAGAGATCTGGTGCTCCTGAAATTCAGTTCCCAATAAAAACCACAAACAAATGTAACTGTGCCTTCAAGAGCGGAGATCTATGTGAAGAAAAAGAATTCCCTATCTCTTAATCGCATTATTCAAATGTCAACAGAGGCATTCTCCTTCATTTTTATTTTTCTTTAAGACAGTTCCCATCCACCATTTTCTTCTTCGAAAATTTTGTTAGCGGAGGTTGTTTCGCCGTCTGAGTCAGTTTTTTCGTCTTTCAAGCAATAAAACTATGGAAAACCGATACATACGTAGTATGAAACGAAGTCTTCTTATGGCAACAGGATAAAATGTTGAGTCCAGTCCTTTTTTATTAGCAAATTCCCAGTTTTCCTTGGAAAAAGAAGCTGTTCACTCAGAATGGGCAGCTCAACGTGCGAAACAAAAATCTGGAGGTATTTCCTGTGATGAGCACTGAAGCTCCGATGTAACTATTGTAACGAGTAGCTTATGTAGCGCTCGTAAGTGCTCTAGTTATCGGTATATGGCATCAATTGCATCCAATGGCATCAGATGAAGTACAGGTGTCATTTGGAGAGGCGCTGACCACAAAAATGGAGGAAGTCATAAGAGATTGAGCAAAGATGGTGGAAATCCCCTGGCGAGAGTTACTATGAAATTTATCACAGCATAGCTATGAAGATCTCAATTAAATATGCGTGCTGCTGAACTGCAACGAAGCCAATTGAGAAATATTTACAGTGGAATATTTATCCTTAAACATGACAGACTGGAGCTATATTTGCACAAGCGGCTCGTCGTTGGCAAAGGTCGTTCCCGGCCTATGCGAAAGGAAATTGGTCCAATTTGCTTGCGTAGGCGAAAACTGGTTCCCCAGATAATCTTCTGTGGCGGAATCGGGCCGCTTGTGGCACCACAGGAGCGCGAATTTTCAAAGGGATTTTTGAGGAATTTTTCAAAGAAATATTCAGTTTCGATAGAGCGTTAATTTCATTTACATACTGTAGTATGTGTTCAGGAATGGCGTATTTATGCTCACTACATGGGTTTGTACCCAAGGATTGGTGGATTCGACTACCGGACCGTACCTCCTAGCACCGTTAGGAATGTCAATCTGCACTTGGAGTCATTGGCTGTCAGAAGGAGGAAACAGGACCTACTTATGGCCTTCAAGATTATTCATGGCTTTGTTAAACTAAATTCCAACGCCTTTTTCAATTCCGTGAGTCCTCTACCAGAGGCGCTCCGAACAAAATACATATTCCTCTTTCGTCAATCTCAGCGAGAACTAACTTCTTCGTTCACAGAGCGGGTTCTGACTACGCTCTAATCAGTAAAAAGTTCCATATATCTCCACGTATCCATCAATTTAAAAATATGGTGAACAAATTTCTGAAGTAAAATTTTGCGTTTTCCTTCTCTTATTTTATATTTTTGCTAACTATTGTGATATTTCTGTTTTACTTCACCTGCATTGTACAAATGCAAGTGTCGTTTTACCGATGTGTTCTTACTTGTTCTGTTTTGCTTTTCTGCACGCGCGTAACCGCGTGTAAATAAATACTAAATACTAAATACTAAGGATATGTGCAGGGAACTCCAAACGTCCATGCACAAAGGGCGGGGTCGCGTCACGGCTCTCTTGTGCACAGACAGGTAGTTTTCGCATGTGGCTCTGGATTGTCTGCTCCTGCCAGCAGCAAACAAGTCGAGTGCCACGCCGCGCCCCGGTCCCGCCCCTTGCACACGGCCGTTTGGAATTTTCTGTATGTACATGAAGTAGAACAGAGCTACATTTTTGGGCATCTCACAACTCCTACGTTTGGACAATACTTCCCGAATAAACTAGTAATAGAAGACTATCAAAGAAAATTACCTTCAGATTCCAGAAGGGACTGCATGCATGGGTTGGCTCTCACTGATGTCAGCCATATTCCATGATGGCGGCTATCATTGAACTCTTGGTGCTATGGTTCAACTGGTTGGTTCTGCTCAGTGTAGCGCGGTGTACGTATAAGGTACATCAGGTTACTTACATCTGAAATGACAGAAGCTCACATCTTGTGCGAGAAACCAGTGGAAATTCTGTACCTATCACAAGACTTGGACGCATAATTGGTGTTACCCAGGGTAAATCTGTTGACGCCAGTGTTAAATGTGGATAGACCCGGGGGTGTTACTTCGCTTACCCTGGGTAATCTCAATGATGCACACGGCCCCGGGAAACCGCGAGGCCATGTAGGAAGGGCGGAGTCTTGCTGCTGCTACTCTCCCTCACATTCCTGTGCAGCAAATTTAGATGGGGGCTCCCTGCAATTTGCAGGGATATAGTTCACAAGCACCTTCGCTTCCCTACATACATGTCAACATGTTTACGAGAGTTCTGGGTACGGTAGCTGATAGTGCAATGAATTTTGTGTCTCCCTTAGTGGAGATTCAAAGATTAGCGCCGAGGACATTCCAGAAGCTCGCAGCAGAAGGGCAAATACGGTCGGCTGCAAGTTGCAGCATTTGCAGAGCAATCATGCTGCCCTAGTGCTGGATTTTGCACCAAGAAGGTTTTTTTAGCTAAGAAGTCAGAGCCATGAAGATGTTCAGCAGTGGCATAGTTACAACGATGAAGGTAGGATAACCTTCTAGGTTCTACTTTTAGATCCTAATCAAAGAGAGGGGATTATGCTGTCCTCCTGCTCCCTACATATCTTCTCACCACATAAGGTTCATAGCATAAATTCTCGTTTAGTACCAGTGTTTTTATCGATTGTTCATTTTTCGTTTCGTGCATGAACCTTACAACATAAAAGTAAGGCCCATGGTAAACCCCTCTAAACTTCAGAAGCCGTATGCATTATTGAAATTATGCAGGGTAAAGGTGGCAGCACCATACAAATTTGCCCATCGTTGATACGGGTGTAAATACGTTAACCCTTGTAATCTCAATGATGCATCCAGGTCCACGTGAGCTCATCTGAAAGGTCAACTCGGAATCCGACTAGGTCAACTGAGTGTCCGCTGATTTCATGTGTATCAAGATATGAAGTTGAACTCCGAGTTGATAGTGATTTCGTCGAAGTTGAGTGTCGAAAACCACGGGCATAGGTTACCTAGGTTAAAAATTACTAGTGGCCTATATTTCTTCCTGCAGTCATCGGTAAGGTAAAGGAAGCCTACTAAATTGTGTATCCAAATTGTAGATGTTCACATTCTCTCTAGAGTGTGCTATTCTCTCCTACTGTAATTGTGCATTTTGACTGTTTCTGATTACATATCTCTGTTATTTCATTTTCTTTGAGCAAATGCATTCAAGATGTATGAAATAACGCAACCAGAGTCTTATATTAAGCAAATAATATTTTTTTTCATTTTTCACCTTTGCCCAATGATGGATTACATGAATTTCAACCGCGGATAGCAGAGCTGGGGAGGGAAAGAATTCTCCCTCCTCATTTTTCTTAAGGACAGGTGATTTCTTCAAAATGTTACCAAAGTAGCGTACCTGTTGCCGGTTGACTGATGCTAGGATTCCGATGTTAAACGTTATCTGGGGCTTGTTAACAGTTCCATGGTGGTTGAGTTGAACGGCGAGGACCAGTTCTACGTAAGAACCTTGAAGAATCTTGCACGGAGACCATCAATAATGCAAGAGAGGTCCATACCCACCTTGTGATATCCTATCGCTCGCTTTACCGGTAGTTCACGCGACCGTCGTGGAAACCGTCGTGTTTGGACTGTAAGAGCTCTTGTACTGTATCTACACGACTCTTGGCTTGGATATGACGACCCGGAACTTGTTTTGGATCTAAATCTTCATTGTTCTGTGGGATTGTTGACAACTTTACTAAACATTTATGTACAGTGAATATTGGGAAATTTACTGAATTCCTCTGTCGCAAGTATCGTCAATGCCAGTTGTTGTTCAGAAAGGAAAAATAAAAAGCCCAACAGGTGACACTTGTTCCTTTTTATTTTTCAACTCAAAAATGAACACCAAGTTGAAACTGATGAGCGCGCAAATCCAAAAGAGGAGCTGGCAGTGAAACAAACTGGCGCCTAGCATTATTTCAGTAGCAAAGGAGAACTATATGTTGAAAACAAGAATAAATAAATAGAAAAAACGGTTTATATATGTTCATTTAATTTACTATTCTATACTATATTATTATGTCTGGTTGAAAAGAAGAAGGTATTGGAAAGGTTATTTAGGCTAACGCTTTGAACCTATAAGAACCAAGTACGTACCTTTTATCTTACTTGAGGTTCGAGAGGAGTTCATATGTGTATAACATAAGGCTTATGATACTCGTTGGAGCAGGCGACTGGTGTGGCTGTCCAGAGGAGTCGAGTGAGGTCGGCTGGCAACTGACTCTCATACGCGAGGCTCGGGCTGTTGGTGTTACACTAGTGGGCGTGACAGACTTTACCTCCCATCCAGCATAGCTACAGCTATGTCTCGACATCTCTATTCCTTCTGAAAAATCATCCTGGAGCTCACTAGCTTCACTAAAACGTGGAGGAAAAATAGAAACAGTTCTCAAAGACAGCATTTTTATGAATTATGCTCATGATGCCTTATGTTTATGGCCCTATGTTTTTTGCCCCTGCGGTTCCGAGCTGTTCGGAACATAAGGTGTTGCCGTGAAAATAGCAACATATGTGCATTCAAGACTCAGATGGAATCACTGGGTCAGTTCCTAGCCGACTGGACTAGTTGTGATGAGGAGCATTACATCACGCTGCTATCACCAAGCTTGTGTCGCAGCTTGTCTTGATCAATTTTTCGTGGTAAAAACATTTCTCTTTTTCATTCTTTTCAGACTATTTATAGAATATAATCATAAAGAACTTCGAAAATTAGAGTTTTTTCTAACATTTTTCACGTGCTGGTTACAGCGGCCTCAATCATATCTATTACATGAGATTTCATAGGTCAGTAGTATTAACTTCGCAAGATCAAATATACCTAGGTTGGACATTTGTCCGGGTAATCCTTTAAAGTGTGACGTTTCTTGTAGATGCAGTGTAAGTGCTACGACGTTGGATCTACTATAAATAACTCGTTCACACACAACACATTACAGTGCCCAAATTTAGCGAAGTGGCTGTTTACTGGAAAATAGGATCCATCTCACCTCATCTGCTCAAGAGCTTAGCGATGAACTTTAGTAGCGAACTCCCGGCTGAGGCTGTTATTCTCCATATATGACGTTGAAAAGTCGAATGTTTTCAGAGGACAACATCCGAAACTGCGGATAGCAAATTATGAGACGTAATATTAGGTATGTGAAAAAGTTCCCGCCCTCTAGCAGAAAATAGTTATAATAGTTGCTATCCTTGCGAATGCTTTGTAAACACTCCTTAGTTTTGTAGATTTCACACCTGTCAATAATATACAGTACAAATTTGTTTTGATTTGCATCAAGATCGTTGTGCTTTACAGCGATAATCATGTCGAATTCGAGCCAAGTAAGCATTTTTTGTCACAGTAATCCTGCCGTAACCTTATGAAACTGGGATTACGGTACGAAATGGATAGGATATTCGTGTTCAGCACCTCAAATAACCCCACTGTACAAAGTTTCGGCAAAAAATCTCTTTTTTAAAAATTTTGGATCCTCAGTGTGGAGTGGTGCCTTTTTGGGAAAGGTCACAAAAGCCGTTAAGGAAACGCCTGAAGCACTTTGCTGGGATGTGCTACCTCATGCGGCTTGTTCATCAGACTCTGCCCCGTCAGACTACCATTTGTTTCGGTCGATGTCTCACAGGCTTTCCGAGCAGCGCTTCCAATCTTTTGAGGGTGTCGAAAAAGGGGTGAAGGAATGGATCGAGTCGGAGGACGAGGCTTTCTACCGCTAAGGCGTCCATTTTCTCTCAGAAAGATGGGGAGAGGTTATAGCCAACGATGGCCGACACTTTGGTCGACGTATCTGCTTTCTTTCTTTTTCAATAAAAACTCAATTTTGCTTAAAAAAGGGCGGAAACTTTCTCACATACCTAATACAGAAGTCAACTAACAGCTTTCTCTGTTTTCACACTTGCAGCGACACTATTACTTGCCCAAGTGTAAGGACAGAGCAATAAAAACCATGAGTGAATTTCCAAAAAATTCCTTTTTCACTCCAAAGAGCATGTTTATCCTCAACTCTCGAATATAAAATGAAGAAGTCAACATCACACCATCCTCTACATACACAGATGGGAACCTTCCAAAAAAATAGCCTGTATCTTAAGTGATATGCAGACAGACCATAACCAATCTCAGCACTTTTGCCGTGGATCCATTCATAAAACACGATGTTCGCCGAAAATTTGGCGAAAAAGAATGAAAGGGATGCACTAATGTTTAGGCTAGACAGGTGAGCCGTTTATGCATTGCTTATGAAACTCAGAGCACTAGCAATGTATAACATAAAGGGCACATGTGCTACAGCTACTGTGAAATAGATTGTATTGGGTTGGGCAATAAGTTCGTGCGGTTTTTTAATCTTGTTTTTACTGGGGATTTGATCATCGCTCGACTGTGTGTCATGAGC
>KN727604.1:9441-23424 GCA_000816745.1 Ancylostoma duodenale | reverse complement strand
AATAGTGAATAATTAATAAAAATCATATCAAAAATAATAATAGAAACAAACAATAAAAACAAAGTAACACAAGATTTTTATTTGTGCTGTAAAGTAATTTCAAAAATTCGGCGACCCATTCTCGGGGGAGGCGCCCCCCCCCCGCCCCCCTTGCGTTCACCACTGCTGATTGCCTATCTGCTATTGTTCTGAATGTGTCTTAATGACGCTTTACTATTGTCCTGAATGTTTCTTTTCTTTGAACGTTGGAATTGCGCTTTAATATGAATACAATGTTGCATAAAGCTTCATAATTAGTCTCGTTTGTATATTTCCTATCTACTGAATCCTCCTCAACGCAGCTAAGAACCGTCTGAGCAGCTCTGCTCTTGAAGGAGATAAGAAACCAGCTTAATCTCCTAAAGTAGTCACAGAGCTTGCTGCAGTTGATCTTCATTTAATTACATTAGCTTCGATAAGTCTTCACTTAATTTTATTTTGTTCTTATAAAATCATGATCTTCGACATTTTTCATGACAGCACAGTTTGCAGAATGAAAGTGTGTCCATGATGTTTACTTATTTGAAAGATCTGTTGATTGCATAATAATACTCCGAAGCAATGGTTTGGGAATTCGTTTGGGAAGCCTGCAGAACACCCCCAATTATGGGCACAGTTGAAGCAGTGCAGCTACGGCTTACCAGTTTTCATTTGAAGCCCAGCAGGTAGGTAACAGCTCTTGATAACGGGTTATCTCTGACTAATCTGTCTATGCACGGGTTACCGCGCGAACCGACCGATTCTACGTCAACAAACGTGGATCCCCCGGCTGCGGCGGCGCCGGTCTTCCCGTCATTTTGCCGCATGTTGCATACGTGGACGGTCGCCTGAGGAGCCGCTGCCAGGTGAGATTCTGTCATTAAAAAGGAGATCATCTTCTTCCTTTTCCTCTTCGTTCCTCCCGTAATCACTCATATGCTAACCATGTGCACCAATAAAGCTATGGACATACCCAACAACTGTCATAATCGCCGCAATCAGCATAAAAGTGGAGTTCAGGTAATGGTTTGGGGAGTCGTTTAGGAAGCTGTAGAACACCCTCAATTATGGGCACATTTTAAGCAGTGCAGCTACAGCTTACCAGTTTTTATTTGAAGCCCAGCAGGTAGGTGACAGCTCATGATAACGGGTTATCCCTGACTAACCTGTTAGTGCACGAGTTCCGGCGCGAATCGACCGATACCGATTCTACGTCAGCAAACGTGGATCCCGCCGGCTGCCGGCGGCGACGATCTTCCCGTCATTTCGCCGCCTGTCGCCGACGTGGACGGTCGCCCGAGGAGGTGCTGCCAGGTGAGATTCTGTGAAATAAAAGTAAATGACGCTTGGAATGATAGAAGCAGACTTCTTAGATGTCTGTCCCGACATGGAGGAACACATATCTGTGGAAAGATTGGGCCCCTCATGCTATCGATGGGCAAAAGCAGTGCAATATTGCAGTCGGAGGAGAACTTAGCTTTACCTGAGGGGTCTGAATTTAGATAGCTAGCAGAGGAGTTCCCAGACATGACGAAATATTTTTGCGAAGATCGGTCAACGTAGAGCCTGCACCAAAAGCAAAAGTCCCCGACACATAGCAAATGTCTGGGACGCAGCAAACGCAAACGTCCCACCTGCGCCTGGTACGCATGCACCACTCGACCGCTCGATCTGTGTAATCCAGGCGACGAGAGTAAATCCAGCAACGAAGTGAAGAACATCAACCGACTTCAGCTTCATTGTCTATTGCGGCCCACGTAAAAGGAACGCCGTTGGTCTCCGAATTCAGCACCCGAGATGTATTTTGACGACCACCTTTTTCAGATCGCAATCGTCATCGTAGAGTTACTCCTTCAATTCCTTGCGGAGTACGCAGCGCCGACGGGATGTGCCAATCATCTTAAATACGGCTGCTGGGCTTCATTGGTGAAAAGACCGCCGAACTATTACAACATTACACCATTACAGGTTTCGTGGCAATGCACCGAACAACTATTGCATTCATTCACTACTGCAAGGGAGGCTAGACGGCAAACGGCACGATGCTAGAATAGAGCTGATTGTCATGATTTTCCTTTGACGAGGTCGTCTCTGAGAAGAAGTCGCCTATAGATTGGTAGAGAAGCACAACAGTCCCCATCCCGGAAGGAAGAGGCAGCCTTCCTGGATTGCACAAATTACCTGCCGAGTCCCTTGCTGTCTTTGCGAATTGTAAGATAACAGGCGAATCGGCATATCTTCACAGGTTTTCAACTCGAATTCGTGGCTCAGTGGCTAAAACCAACCGCAGTCAACAACGTCAATGTCGGCAAATCACCTCGCAATCATCTCCTGGAGATGTAGAACAACATGCGAAAGAATCGATAGAACTGGAGTCAATTGGCAAACTCCAATATATGTCCATTGAACTCTGCGGACAGAACACTCGAAAAACCCAGAAAGAATCTATCTGATGTGATCTTTGATTTTACGCTGTCAGGACCACAATCAACTGGAATGTGCTTGTTCCACACTGCACTGTCAGCCAGGATGGAGGGTCTGCCTATCACTGTGGAGTGAGCTCCTTGTCAACCACTATAGCAGCCTGTTAAGTTTATGATCGTTATTGTGCAATCTTGCTCTGAGATAAAATATTCCAATTTTAGCAGCAATTTTGAACTGATTGCAATTACTACTTCTTTTTCTTTCGTTGTAGTGGCAATAGTGCGACCTTCTGTATAGGTTCTTGAAAATGGTGTTTTTGCTGGGGAGTTAGTTTGATAATTCACCCCTTGTATCAAGCATATTCTCGGTTTCTAAAGAGAAATTACGGTTAATTCAATTTCTTCCAACTTTGGAATTAGGTGCGGTAGCAATTGTGGTTACTTTTTTACCCGATTTGTAAAATATGGTCTATGCATGGATGTTAGTGCTGGTTCCCAGTCATGGCAATCTCTCACTCCATAAACCTCTCTGTTTCGAGGAACGTGCGCTATTCCGTAAATTGAAAAGGCTGTTGTTGGGAAAACAACAACCATAGACCACAAGAACCAGTATATCAGCAAATGTGGAGGCATCAGCTTGATCCACACTACATGTAACTTGAAGAGAATCAGCGGGACTTTGCGGGGCTACTACTGCGAGCTATGCGCTCTGCACAAAGTCTCTCCCTTTTCTGTTTAGGAATTTGGGGCATAGTGAAGAATCCCATTATAATGAAGTACCTGAGACGGGCGGCGCGGCCCGCCGTAGCATGTTTTTGGCAAGGAACGATAAAAATAGCCTTTAATAAACAAAGTTAATCGGAAGTAAGCAGGCCTAAGCGATAAACTGCAATTATCGAAAAGTAGTATTCCAAGAGCACAGTCATGATCATGAGGAAGCCTTGTTGAGGATTGATTGACCTGATACTCCAGTATCCCGCAAAGATCAGAGAATGCGCACGTTCCACATCGTAAGTAAAAGAGGACGACTTTGACGGGGGTGGAGCGTGACATGACGAGAGATCTGATCGTGTAGCAAGATGGGCAGGGGAGTAGACTGCAGCAGCGGAATTTCCCAATCTTTCATTTCCGGCTCGTATTTCTAAAACCTCATCATTCAACTCGCGGAAGTTTTCCAGCACTGATTTCAGTCTTCTCCTGTCATCCAGTGGGAACGAAATAATAGCTTTTGAGTGGGGTGGCAGACTGCCGCACTTTGTACCAGATCAAGAGCCTGTCCCAGGCCTTTTTGCGCCAGCTTTGGAAGTGATTCGTTCTCGGTGTGGGATGATCTGAACGATCTTCTGCACTCATTGTATAGCATCTGTACCATTGCTGGTTGAAAAGGGACCTGACATAACAATGCTTGTTGATTTTGCAATGATATCTAGCCTGCTACCATGGAAAAAGTATCCTGGAATCGCATATGCTGCAATTACCTAATGCAGAAGTAACCATTCTGCCCTCCTTCTTCCGTTCAAGTCTTTTGGAAACTAGTGCAGATCAACTACCCATACGTCTACTCTTTTATGCTTACTGTTGTGTTGTGGTTAATTGATTGTTACTGGTCAGCTTAATTTTGTTCGTTTTCTTTCTATAATTGGTGCTTCTCTGTTGCATACCACTTTTATATTCTGTTTGCTGTGATGGCACACCTTTATGGTGTACGCAAATAAATAAATAAAATTCACAAGCTCATCCAAGACCTCACCTCGGAAGTATAGGTCCTTCGAAAGGACACCCGCGAAAAAGAGGCTGCAGTTGCAAAGGCAGAAAACGACAGTGGAAAAGTTAAAGGACAGTTGAAGTCCCTCCTCTCCGATTACAGCTGTCAGGTGCCTCAGCCTACATCAACATTAGCACCTTCTTCTTCTGCCAATACTCTGCATGCACAGCCGCAACAGCAGTCGAAAGGAGGGCCAGTTTACCTCGAAAGGGACAAGTTGTTTCGCTGATGAATCTACGACTCCACCCGGCAGCAATAACCTGGCACCAGTGGCGGACGCAGGGGGGAGAGGCACCCCACCCCTCCCCCTGAGAATGGTCGCCAAGTTTTCGAAATTACTTTACAATACAAATAAAAATCTTGTGTTGGTTTATTTTCAACTGTTTACTTTCATTATTACTTTTAATAGTTTTTATTTATTATTTGTTATTATAATTAATATTTTTATTAATTTTACTTTCCATCTGGGTCCCCAAAGCGGCGGAGATCCCACTTTTTCACTTGCCCCCCCCCCTTCCACCCATTTTCTGCGTGTGCCACTGCCTAGCACTGGACCTTTTTTCGTAGACAAAGTTCGCTGTTCCTCTGATGGTACTGACATGTCACCTGCTTTCCGATTGTGGATCAGTTGGTGATTCCTATTGCCATGATAATGACAAAACAATTGGTCCCCGGTTTCGCCTTTTTCTTCTCTTTCTCATTGCCCGGAGATCCCTCTCAATTGAAGGTAGCACTCACAGAAATTTTTGCCCCCGAGAATTTATGTTTTTTTTTGTTGGCATTTTTGGGTAGGCTGAGTCCCGATCTTTCCTTGAAATTCAGGAAAAATATCAAAATCCACCAGTTTGAAGACCACCATGTTTGGGAAGACGAGGTACGCTGGACGAGTGATTCGCTCAACGTGTTGTCGGTAAGATCGATGCCGCCGCTTGGTATCAGCTGATTGGGGCATGCAACGAGGAGTCTGTTTCCGTGGTCTTTTCTCAGCATTCTTCGCTTTTCCAACTCTGCGCTTGTACAGGTTTTAAGAAGGTGTACCCGGTACATTGCATGTAACCTACATTTGTAGAATTAGGTAAGAATACTGTAGGATATGCGTCATCTCAGAATTTCTAGAAATTTCACTCAGATGGATTGTTTTGGATGATTATCATTGGTGTGACGATCTTTTAGCACTACAACAGATTGTAGTCGAGCAAAAATTAGAGACTAGAAGAAAATTAGAATACTCGGGTGGATGATGACACGAAGAAGTATCGCCCCAAAAATTTACATGCATTACAAGTATTCAGTGTGTATGTATTCGGCGAATACATATTCATGTTAATTGAATGTTATATAATTTGTAATACACTAAAAAAGAAAGGCTATCAGCTCAGAGTTCCTCCGACGGTTTCTCTTCGTACTCTTCTCCTCATCATCTGAGCAGCAGAGTCAAATATATCCTCAGGTTCTCCACCTTCAAACGCATCCTCGGCATCGATAGGAAACCTAAGTGAACCTAAGTAGACCATTCCTCTCCATACCATTGGCGGAAGATTAATAACGTTATTTGTGTAGTAACTTTATGGAAAAAGCTTATTTGTGCTCAGCGTTTTCGCGAACCCCGGCAAGCGTTTTCCTACCCGTCCTTGTACAGAAGCAAAGAGAAATCAATAATCCTATATTCTCGTGCAGTGTGATTCTCACATCCGCGCTCGACGCATTTGAGAACCACAGTAGATACGTCTTCATCGACCCCTGGCCAAAAGGAGCGTCATCGACCCCCGGCCAAAAGGAGCGTAAAATCAGGAAAATTGATGGGTCAATAAACAGGCGCTTGCGTGAGAAATGAGTGCCATATTCGTGTTCAGCGCATTGAAAACCCCAGTTTAAAATTGTTGGCATATTTGTGTTCAATGTACTGGAAAACCCTAGTAGACATGTGTCCACAAATCTCTGAGCAAAAATAGCGAAAAATCAATAAAATTGATGTAATCGATGGGCTAATCGATAAGTCCGGGTGGAAGGAAGCCTATAATCTCCGCCGGCCCACGAGAGATCTGCGTGCAAAATTTGGTCCTGATCGGTTTACCCTCCGTGATTTCTATTAGGAACATGCAAACATACAAAAGTACAAACTCACAAACACACACAAACTTCCACTTTTATATTATGTTCAAATATACAGAACAAACAATTACTCCAGCAATTGGAACTTCCCGAATTCATGCAAGGAATGGTTGGTGTGAAATAGATGGCATGTTCTTGCGTTGACTTTAGTTTTCAGCAACTTTAACAAACGGCAAGATCTGCAAACAATATGACCACGTTGATTAGCAGGAAGCATTGCTTACACTATGAGCAGGTCCCTGATGTCGTGCACATAAAACATGGGGAACTGCAAAGCGAACAACGAACAGACTGCCGTTTTTATTTTTTCGTCGTGTTTGGCAAGTTCTTCCATGCAAAAAAAGGCTTCTAGAGATGGGAGAGGTGGCGGCCATACGAAAAATTCCAAAAGAACATGATGGCTGTGAAATCGTTTCTCAGCAAAATCAATGAAATCTATATATAACGAATCAAAATCACAATTCAAAAATCGATCGCTAGCGCGCCTTTGCCGCAGCCCGCTTCTTCGCATCGGGGCGTGCAGTCACGCGGGCAAGCCTGTGCTTCTTTTTTCTCTACCGTAGTTTTTTTTGTTGTTCATGGCTGTTTCTTCTTCTTATTGAGGTGGATATCAATGTAAATGTTGTTGTTAGTATTCTCGTTATTACTGTTGCTGTTGTTTCCTTATAATGAGGATTTTGCAGGCATTATTAGAAGAGAGCGAAGGGTTATGTACTTCGAAGCTGCGAAAACTACGAGAACTAAACCTCAAGTAATTTTCCTTCACTTGTTCCTTTTTTCTGTTGTTGGGTAGTGTTCATGCTGTACGAAGATCTGGAAGGAGATTTTTGCGATTTCAATTTGGCCTCTTATACATTCTGTCATTACGATGAAGTACACATGTTCATACAGTTTGGGTCGGCGTTTGGATCATCTGTGCTTGTTTGAAGATGCTGAAATGCTTCATCGGTGTATCCTTTGAGAGCAAGAGAATAAGGTGCACTGATTATGAGGAGCATTTTCAAGTATCACTTTGCTTCCTCGTTTCTGTATCAAATCTATTGGTTAAGTGGTCATGGCTATATATTTACATACGTCTGATCTGCCTAGCTCGTGATCGTGGTCACATCCATGAGTCATCTGTTCGATTTGAGAGAACGGTATGCGTAGATCAGAATAACGCTTCTGTATGTTTTCATATAGAAAATTTGCACATTTCCAAGCAGAGGTGGACTTGTATTCATGCCTCGCAGAGCCATAATCACTCTTGATCCATCGCTGAAGCTTAAAAATGTCGAGGAACTTTCACGATTTTCGATTATCCTATTGACGACCGCGCAGCTCATCTGTGAGCCGCGCCTCTTTGAGAGTCGCCAGACTTCGTCGGCGCAGCCGCAATCGCCGCAACCGCTGCTATCCGCGCTGCGCAATGTAGAGAAAATTAGAGAGAATGGGCAAACATTACTAGAGCATGTGAGAAATATCGCCAATGGTAAGTCGAGCAGAAATAGCGACGACCGGAGTCAGGACGCGATGGCACTAGCGGCGGTTGTGGCGATCAGTCAATACGCATCCATATCATTATCCGTTGAGTGTTTTCGCCGGTTCATCTTGAACCGGCGGAGTCTGGAGATTCCGTTTTTCGCACGGTTTAGTTCGAGAGATATTTGAACCTTAATGTTTTCAATAATTTTCCTACATGGTGATACAATATTTCTGCATCCTTATCATGTTTATGAAAACCTATACTGCAATTTCTGTGAAAAAATCGCAGTAGGGAGAAGAGACAGAGCTTGAGGGGATGTGGGAACACGCGAAAAAAGGCTCGACAATGAATCTCGCGCTGGAATCTCCACCGCGGCTACGAACTGTGGGATTTTCCCGACGGCTGGTTAGCCTTCTCGATAGTTAACATCAAATATGACGACAAACTATCAAGAAACTCTGATTTGCACCTATGGACGCTATTCCAGTGCGATCACCACAATCGTGCCGCATGCTTCTCGTTTCCGCGAAAAGCGTACCGAAAGATAGGTGGATCCTATGGTTACAGAATCACGGCGGGACCAGAGCATTAAGATACGGTGAATCAGACAACAGTGAGCGGACCGCGAGAACGGAGCAAATACGTGTGTTTGCGTACCCCACATCACTTTCGGGCCGTTTTAACTTGTGAGGCAGTTAAAAACCACTGCGACTAACGAGCTCACCGTGTGCGTCTTGCAAAAGTGCGTCTTGAATGGTTCAGTACCTGTTGTCGCAGGGACGTTCTAACGCTCCGTATCATTGTTTCAGAACTCAAAACATGCAAAACCCTGCTGTTCTTACTGTGGATGTTGCTCCACAGAGGTTCGGTAAGTTGTTCTATTCCAAAGTTCTTGACGAGCAATTTTTGGTAGTGATTACTGTTACTTTCCAATTTGTTTAATTCTAAGAATTGATTGCGATGATGGATTTTCAATAATGTTTTTGAGCAGCTGTGTACACTGTTTCGGATGTTAGTGAGGTGTACGCGCAGCGGTCCATGAAGCCAACGAAGAGATCATAGAGGAACTTGCATTCCGCAAGTGGACGTTAGGCATCACCGTAATCTGATCGCCTGCGGGTGGAATGAAAGCGCGATATCTACAGTGCTTTCGATCCGCCGTGCCCTGCCCCTGCACTGAATTGGAGGTGGTCCTATGAGTTGAGAACGTCGGAGGGAACCCCCATTGAATTAGAGGGGGCCCTCTGATTTGAGGAGGTCGCAGGGAACCCGTACTGCATGACCAATTCGAAGAGCGGATCCTGTGAGTTGGGAAGGGCAGAGGGAACCAGCGTGGGATGGGATTTCAATTAAGGGATTCTCCGAGGTAAGAAAGCCGCAGGAAACCACCCTTGGATGAAGAATTTAAGGTGAGCCTGCTTTAAGTTTAGAATGCTGCAGGGAACCGGCGTTGAGTGGGATCCAATGAGAGGATTAACCCAGTTGAGAAGAGTGGACGAAACACGCGTTGAATGAGATGTTTAGGGAGGGGTCGCTCTGAGTTGGGACGGTTGGAGGGAACCCGCATTGCATGGGATTTCATTGAAGGTATACTCCGGATTGAAAATGCCGGAGGGAACCAGCGTCGCATATCTAATTCAAGAAGGGGTCCACCGGATTGAGAATGCCGGAGGGAACCCGCGTCTCATGGGGATTTCAATGGGGGGGGGGGGGAGTTCGAATTGAGAAGGCTGGAGATAATCCGCTTTGCATGAGGAATTCGAAGAGGGCGGGCATCCTCTGAGTTGAGAAGGCCGGAAGTAACACGCGCGGCATAAAGACTTCAGGGAGGGGTTCCGTGGAATTGAGAAGGAAGAGGGGAACCCGCGTTGCGGGGAGACTTCGAGGGAGTGTCCTAGGATTTAGGAAGGCTGAATGGAACCCGCATTGCCGAGAGACATCGGGGAGATGGTCCATGGTCTTGAGAAGGTGGAAAAAGAATCTGCACCAACTAATTCAGTGAAGGGATCCTCCGTGTTGAGATGGTCGAAGAAAACCCGCTTTGCATGCGGGTTTCAATAAGGGGATCCTCCGAGTTAAGATAGTCGGAGAGAACCCATGCTGCATGGGGATTTCAATCAGGGGACCCTCCAATTTGGAAAGGACAAAGGAAACCCGCATTGCAGAGAGACATCAGGGAGGGGACCCTGGATCTCGCAAATTCGAAGAGAACCCGTGCGGCATGAAGACTTCAGGGAGGATCTCCTTGGCATTGAGAAAATAGAGGGGAAACCCGCATAGCAGAGAGACCTAGAGGGGTCTTCAGACTTGAGATGGTAGAACGGAACCTCCCAAAGAGAAAGAGGGAAGTGAATCCTCGCAGGTCGACATCAGGGAGGGATCCGTGGTCTTGAGAAGGTAGAAGGGAATCGTTATTGCAGTGAGACTCCGAGCGGGAGTCCTCAGGCTTGAGAAGGGTGGAGAAAAACCACGTCGCGCAACTAAATCAGGGAGGGGTTCTCCGAATTAGGGAGGTCGCAGGGAACCCGAATTGCATGAAGAATTCGAGGAGAGGCTGCCTTGAGTTTGGAATGACGCAAGTAACCGGCGTTGCGTGGGGATTTCAATGAGGGGATCACCTGAGTCGAGAAGAGTGGAGGAAACCCGCGTTGCATGAGGAGTTTAGGGAGAAGGTGCTCTGAGTTGGGTAACTAAGAGGGAACCCGCATTGCATGGGATTTCATTGAAGGTATACTCCGGATTGAGGATGCCGAAGGGAACCCACTCAGCATTGGGATTTCAGTGGAGAGATCCTCCGAGTTGGGAAGGACGGAGGGAACTCCCATTGCATGGGATTTCAAAGGCCGGAGGTAACCCGCTTAGCATGGGATTTCAACGAGAAAACCCTCCGAATTGAGAAGATCGAAGGGAACCCGCATTTCGGGGAGACTCCGAGGGGTCTTCAGACTTGAGATGGTAGAACGGAACCACCGAGGGGGAAAAGGGAAGAGAAACCTTGCAGGTTGACATCAGGGAGGAATCTGTGGTCTTGAGAAGGTAGAAGGAAATTGCCACTGCAGTGAGACATCGAGCGAGAGGTCTCAGACTTGAGAAGGGTGAAGGGAACCCATGTCGCATAACTAATTCAGAGAGGGGTTCTTCGAATTAGGGAGGTCGCAGGGAACTCGCATTGCATGGGGAATTCGAGGAGAGCATCCTCTGAGTTGGGGAAGCCGGAGCGATCCCGCGTCGAATGGGGTTTTTAATGAGGGATCCTCCGAGCTGGGAAGGTCGAATGAAACCCGCTTTGCGTGAGGTCGTCACGGACTGGATCCGTTATGATGAGAGGGACACAGCGGCGCAAGACATAGTGGGCGAGTTAGCATAAATTACAATACAAAGGCGTTTTAGTACTTGGAAAGCGGATCTGAGATGAGGACGAAAAGTGCGTGAGGAATTATATGCCTTACTATGGATGAGCAGAATGGCGCAGTGTTCTTCTCTTGTGATCTGAAAGGGAACAAAAACCCTATCGGTTGCGAGACGACGGCCAAGAGTGTTTCGAAAGTAATTTCAGGAAAAAATACCTCGTTCAGAGCAGCGGTTCACTGCGGATATTTGGTAGTGATGTTCTTTTGCATCGTGTGCTCATTTGGGTAAAAAAGATTTCCTCACAAAAGCCAGACGGATTAAGACGACAGATTACAACCTGAGTAATATCATTTGAAAAACATATTTTGGCTTGATTGTAGTGAACTCCTCATATCACCGTGGAATTCTTGATTATCAGCAAGAGGGGTGATGATAGGATTTGAAGACAGACTAAATGATCAGGATACTTCTGATAGAATTTGGAGCCGGAACGCGCAAACAGGCTGATCCGAGCTGAAGCAAACATTTTTTTTCCTGGAAAGGGAAATTTAGAGAGTATCGATTGCTTTCTTTAGGAAAGCAATCGATACTCTCGCTGAGGCTAACGTGGCTGGTTCATTGTTCCCGTTCTTTAGAAAAAAGATTTTTTTGTGATTTGTTGGTATAACACGGGCGACTTTCTCGCAGGGATACGTAGAAGTACATGTGTGGGATCATCTGTTTGCCTGTTGTTTATGATTTCCGGCTTGATTTTGATGTTCCCTACGAAGAAACGGAGTTTTGAGAAGCTTGAATAGGGTAGAAGGAGATGTTATATTGCGGTATGCCGTTTGGGTGCATTCGCTTCAAACTACTACATGTGCAGTTGAATAAAGAAGACTGGACCAATCTACTGTGCACATTGAAGTCATGCCCTCGGCATGTTGACAGAGAGTAGCAGAGGTGCGCTTCACATTAGCTCATAATCTGCCCAACGGTTTTGAGCTTCTACCTTTATTGGAGCACTGTCCATTTTCTAATATTGCTCATATCTATGAAATGGTTGCTGCTTCCTAGCAATGAGAGAAAGTCCTCGTTGCAGAAGCTTGGGAGTAATGGTCGTCAATGACATGGACCAGTACTGAGCAGTTCTTTCTTCCCTGGCGTCCTATACGCATCTGGCGCGGATCTCTCGGAAAGCTTTGGTTACTTTTATTTTGTGAAGAAATGTTGAGATGAAGGTGTCAAAAGTACGGCTTTCTGTTAAGTGGATGCTTTTTAATGACACCTAATCCTTGGTTAACTTGATTTTCTCATGTAAAGAGCAGGGAAGGAAAGTGCTTTAGGACTGTATAAAATATTCTGCATAAGATTCACGGATAGAAGGTATAGAGCGCAGGAAGGAAAGACTTAGGAAAGGCTCGCGAACTAATTTTCGCACCCAACAGTTTTGCCATGAACCTCAAGTGGCTGCCACATTCACATTTTCTAGCGTCCCGTAGGGGCTCTAGTAGAAATGAAAAGAAAGAGCTTTCCTCCGGATGAATTTTAGGAGCTTCGGCCTTGACAATTCACTCGCAGAAATTTTTATCCACAAAAATTAACAAAATTTCATAAACAGTTATTCCACCAGAAGTATCCTTCATTGATGCTGGTAGTAGAATGTCTCCTACTTGTCGTAGTGGATCGGTAAACCTCTATCAAATGTCTTCTCTGAAACATACGTTGAATCGCAGAAGTTGTATGGCTCATTTATACTGCATTAAACGATTCGATCACGACATTCTCAGAAACTGTGCCGCCCCACATGAATGCAAATCACCGGACTTTCTACGACTGGTGCCAATTGCGCCCCAGTACGCGACACTTACTGTCTCAGGCAAAAGTGCCGTGCGAGCGGGCCGCGGTAGAGCGGGTCGCGGACACATTTTGCGGCCCGCTCGCACGGTTGACGCAGCCCGCCCGCACGGTTGTCGTGGCCCGACGCACGGGTGTTGCGGCCAATTCGCTGATGTCGCGGCTCACTCGCACGGGATTTTCCGTGCGAGCGGGCTACGACAATCATTCGAGCGAGCTGCGACATGGCTGCGACCCGCTCTACCGAGGCCCGCTCACACGGCATTTTTTCTGAGGTGTTTGGCGTAGGTGCCATCTCGGGACGGCACCTGCGCGCATTGGTGGCACCGGCTCGGCCCCATATTGAGTAGGCATGACCGGGAAATTCCCGGTAGCGGAGCAGAAAAATGCCGGCATGGATGATTCTGCGCCCCATTCACAACACAAAGTGGCGCCTGTCCGTGATTTTTACGGTCGCCAAGGGAGGTTTCTCCATTGGCGCCCGTAATGGCGCATGTGCCGCCCCAATATTGGCACATGTGCCCGTTCAGAAGACCGCGGAAGTACCTAAGGAAGAGATCTTCGTTGTCGGAAGAGATCTAAACGGTCACGTAGGAGTAACAAAGGACGGATACAGATGCCATGGAGGCTTTGAGTACGGGACACGGAATGAAGATGGCGAGCGCATCCTGGAATATGCTGACTCTCACAATCTCGCCATAGTGAACACAAAGTTCCGAAAGCGCACTTCTCACCTCGTCTCCTACTACAATGGCAACGTGAAGATCCAGATCGACTTCGTTCTCGTAAGAAATCGCGATCAAAAGCTAGTTACCGATGCGAAAGTGGTACCGTACGAGACCATGGCCACCCAACATCGTCCGCTTATCTGCACCATGAAAATCGTTCCTCCAAGGAGAATGCACGACTAACAGTGCGGACCGGCCCGAATCAAGTGGTGGCGGTTAAAGAAGGAAGCCGCAGTAATTTCCACCATCAAGTTGCCCCAGGTCACGCCCGTCGACGAGACCTGG
>KN727603.1:9116-23159 GCA_000816745.1 Ancylostoma duodenale | reverse complement strand
TGAACGATGAAGCGGGCCCTGAAGAAAAAGTGTATGCTCCTTATGTGTTCTGAATGCTAAGTTATCTCTTGTTAGTAACACTCCAAGAACCCCTATGAATTCCAGACTTCATGAATCGAAACCACCAGGTGCTTGAACGATGAAGCGGGCCCTGAAGAAAAAGTGTATGCTCCTTATGTGTTCTGAATGCCAAATTATCTCTTGTTAGTAACACTCCGAGAACCCCTATGAATTCCAGACTTCATGAATCGAAACCACCAGGTGCTTGAACGATGAAGCGGGCCCTGAAGAAAAAGTGTATGCTGCGGAAGCCCAAAAATTATGTGAAATAAAAAAGTGTATGCTCATTAAGTGACTTAGGTTGCCCTGGGAGACCTGGAGGGAAACCTGAGGTCTCCCTCACATATGTTCTTTGCGTCGTTCATTAGATCTGAGCACGCAGTTGTAGTGCCCCCTTAGATCTCCCCAAACTCCAATTTTCAAGCCCAGTCTTCAAGTCTGGACTTCACAGCAGCTCCATGGAATTTCCGGAGAAAGGGTTTTTCGTGTATACCTTTCAAGCGGTACACAAGTTTTGGTCGTCTGTTCAAACAGCTGTAGTGCTCCCTTGATTCATCTGTTAGTGAAGATATCATGTCGTTTGGTTGTGTTTAGACTGCGCAGGAATCCTTAGAATCCTACGGTGCCTGAGGAATATGTGCTCCAATCGAAACACTTGGACCGTACAGGCACCTGCCCGCTCAAAGCACGGGAAGCCTCTTTGCAAGCCGTTTTTCGACCTCAGTCGCCTCTATTGCGCCGCTCAAAGCAAGAGCAGCCGACCCTCGCTCAGTGAATCGGTCACTTAACTTATTTAATACCCCTATGTCGCCTGATGAAGGTGATGCTTCTTAGAAGTAGCAAAACCACAATTTTTTTCGGGGCTCCGCCGCGGACCCCGATACGAAGCCCGCTTTGCTTTTCGGCCCTTTTACGAAGCTCAGCTTGTCCCCGGGGAGACCTGTGCTGGGGCCTGGTATAGGTAGGTTATTGTAGGGACACGTTTACTCTGGCCTAACCCTTTCACATTGTCCACAGAGATCAAATGATCCTGAGTTCCATGCTTTTGCTCTCTAAATGGTCATACATAAACTCTTCTCACGCGGAATTTCAGCTCATGTACGTCAGACTGCCCTATAAGGAACTCATCAAATATCCTACAAAATTTGCGGAACAGAACAAGTCATGGCGTCATACAGTGCTTAGCGCAGTCTGTTACTTCACCCATGCCCAGTAAAAGAGAAAAATCTTAATGTACCTCTTTTCAAATGGACCAGGTCCTTGAAAAGTAGTTCTCATGCGGGTTGAGTCGTGATCCATAACCCCAGCTATATCAGATATGTACAGCTTCCTCATCGCGTGTTTGGGTCTGCTAGCAAACACCTGTTATGAGTCACGCCATCCGGTCCCACCACCACTGGATCTCTGAATTTGTTGTGGGTCAGGATAGTTTTCCAGTTGCCGTTATATCAATTGGTCTAATTTTGTCGTGGATTTCTCTCGCATACTATTCTACTCTTGTCTTTTGTCTTAGTAGTGCATAACACACGCGATAATACCTGCTTACTGTGGATCCTTGCTGCACAAGATTGAATTCAATTATGTGATGCTCTAGCAGCGATCTAATGTCTAAAGAAAAGATTTACCGATCCAAGTTACCCGAAAGGGAACTAGAAGATGGAAAGCTAAGTTCAAGGGCTAGTCTCAGCTCTAACCAGTAGAACTCTAATCTAGGTGTGCAAAATTAGTGGAAATACATGTTTCACAATATAAATGTGCTAAGTGTTCACTTTCTGCTTCTGAGCTCGTTTCTTCCACTCTCTCAACGAAATTTATTCTGCTTCCCTGTTGTGGAACAGAGGCTCCAATAGAATTCTATACAAAAAAAAGGCTCATAAACACACATCATAGAAAATTATCACGTCTTTAGTGAGAACGAAGTAAAACGTCATCATCACAGCTATATAGGAGGGCGTTTCTTTTGTTTTTCACACGCGTTCTCGGCAATAACCGCACTTTTCCCCAATTTTACAATTTTTACACGCAGTAAAATAAGATAGACGATGCCGTTACTTTAGACTAAGGAAGAATAGTAGCAGTTCTATACAAGATAAATTTTGCTTCAACTTATTCACTTTTCAGGCAGGTCGGACTCCCCTACATTATGCTGCGGCTGATCCGAACGGGGAGCACATGATCAAAGTGCTGCAGAAGGCCGGCGGGGACGCATTCATTGACGACAAGGTGAGCCTTGGTTTACTCCTATATCTTCTACACTGAAGCCCTAATAATATATAATACTTAACAGAATAGAAATTTGAATAAATGTTCGATTTTGACCATGTCGAAAATTTGAACACATTCAAAACATGGAAGTGAGACAGTACTGGAGGCGGGAATAGCTATAGGATCCTGTTTTTCCCTTACTTTCGAATTTTTGAGTTTTATTCGGTGCCGATTGAATTATTCGCATGCATAGTACCATCGTCATCTGTTCAGCACGGTCACACCCCTTTCTATTATCGGACGCACGGACAACGACTGAACGTACGCAGTATGAAGGACAATGCGGTGATGAATCAGCTGATGTCCGGACAGTTGAGCAGGACTCTTCTGCAGGGTTGGTGATTTGCTACTGGTGTTTCATTCTGGATTCAACAAAGATCCTACATATGTTTGGCGTCCCATTATTCGAAAATAACCTAGTCGGTAACACCCTTTTGATACTCATTTTTATCTATAGCCATTTTAGGATGCTTACCCACAACATGGAGTAAAATTTTACCAGAAACATTGATACACAAAAATTTCTTGGAAATGTTTAAAAAAATTCTTTCTAAGACCCTATTTTCTATACGTTTTGGGTTTTTACGGAAGAAAACGCCATGATCCTAAAAATACTCCTCCATGATGTGAAATACAGCTGCAAAATCGAGATTAGCCCCTAATCCCAGATTAATAACCCCCATATGTTGAACATCTTGCCTAAATTTATTTTGACATGTTTTTGGCTATGTATGTTAAAATAACCGAAGATCAGCCTGAAGCCAGCCATGGTATCTGAATTTTGTTTATACTTGCACATGATGACGTTAGAGAAAAGCGGAAGAAAACATAAGTAGTCGTCGTTGTGGATCTTGGGAATCACATCCTAGGAATCGAGGGATTGGCGCTCTTAGTCGATTTCACCTGAGGCAGGTCTTGAAGATACATCAGAGAAAAACAGACTAAAAGCGCAAAGAGGCTGCGGATGCTCCTCAGAAACTTACGCAAGATATTTACCCACCACATGGAGTAGAAATTAGGCCAGGAACCTTGGTATACAAAATGTCAAGGAAGCTTTGTGGAAATAAAGTCATTCTAAGATCTCCTAACTAACTCTGGCAGCACTGACCTCACCTCCATCTATGGATGATTGATGCTCGACTTCCTTTTTAGACCTGGAAGAAGACATTTACGATTGGATTCACACTGGAAATATAGGGAAACTGGAAGAGCTCGTACTCACTGGATATGCTGACTTACTACTTGGCAGGAATCATGAAGTGAGATTAGCGTGAACATCTCCCTCATTAATAAATGAACACCACTAATTCTAGGTTGAGGACGCGGACAGCATTGGATTCTTGGAGGTCCTGCCACAGTATCAGGTTTGATTGGCATCAGTTCATATTTTTATATTGGAGCGAATTTTTCGAGCTTTACAGGGTTTCGGTCTTGCTGAGGTGATAACGCAAAAAAGCACATTTGCTTTGCATTTGATAGCAGATCAGCTACGGTGCTCAGTTATTCAAATATTGTGTTTTCTATATGCATAATTGGTTAGAGATGGCTAAAGCACAGTGGCGTAATAAGAAAATGCGAATAGTCGTGATTCTGGAGTGTTTTCCGGGAGTCGGCCACAAAATCGCCGTATATTCCTGGAATAGAACCAATCACTTTTGGAAAATTTGAAATGGTCAACTATCAATATGTAGCTATGTAATTTTGTTCAACTGTTAGACCGGAGAATACATGGGTAGAAATCGTCGAAATTTCTCAACGAGCACTGCTCAGGAATGTTCCCAGCAGAAAAAGCTCTGTTCCTTCCAGGCTAAGATCCAGGCGATCCACAAAGCAGTCGAGACCGGCAATCTGCGAGCGGTGAGGTTGCTGACCGATCGCAAGAAGCTCGCTCTCTGTCGGGACTCCAGAGGGCTTAGCCCCTTGCACAAGGTACAATTCTCTACAAAAACTGAATATTGTTACTATTATATATTATGAGTACTAATTAGCTCAGCCTTCACGGTAATACATATCCTGTACTCCTAGGCCAATACCCAATATAGTCTATCCAGTCGAATAAACGCACTCCAATGGATATGTTAATGTGGTCTAGAGAATCTATTATCGAACAGATTTTCAGCGCACTTCAATACTGCGTAAATAAATAAATAAAAACATATCCGCCAATATGCGAGTCCACTCGTTTTACTGGAGGTTGCCCTTATCCGGTCGATTTCCACATGAGAACGGTCCATGATCATCTCCATTTCCTGTTTTTCCTCACCAGGACACCACACCCAAGAAACGCACACCTGGATCGATGAGTTATATCAGAAAGTAGAGTGGATAACACCAAAGAGAACGGATATGTACAGGCAGTCTTTTCCCTCCCATGGTTAAATATATTGGACATGCGTGTCCTGGAACTGTACAGATCCTGTAACTGCCCACGTATTGACCATTTAATGTTCCTTCTAGTTATGATTTGTGGTCATTTCTTGTTTTTTACTATGAAAAATGCTCAGTAACTAATCCCAATCTCACATCATTGGGAGGAAAACGTTGTGTTCCTCAGATTAATGTGTACCGAAAATAGTAAACAACATACCGTCATTATTGCCTCTTTCCTCGAAAACTCTATTATTGAATACAAACTGTGGAAACCGAGAGAGGTTCAGTGAGTTGATTTTTACCCATATCCGCTCATGAACTCTCAATTCCTCCATTATTTTCAAAAAGTTGCACTGGTATATTTCATTTCACGATAGTTGGAATGACGCCAAAGAGAAAAAGAACGTGGGAAAGCGTGCAGCGATAGGACAGGGAGGCGGAAAAACGGGCAAATTGCACAAACACTCAACTATCCACAAGTTTGAAACGGTACCCAATACATATAGTCTATATCACGGAGTATACCACTGACTGATCCTTAGCGACACGTTTATGACATAGGAAACAAATGAATATTTGATTACTTTCTTCAGGCGATTGTCTTCGATCGAGCTGACATCGCTAAGTATCTCATCCGAAACTATCCTCACTCCGTGAATGCCATGGATCAGGTATCTCCAGCTCTTACTATTCTGGATTTTCCCCGAAATATCCTGCCTTTTCAGAAGAAACGCACCCCACTGCACTACGCAGCAGCATATCGAGATGGCGGTTATCTATACAAGATGATGCGAAAGAGCGGAGCTGATCCGAACATCTATGACTGTGTAAGGAGTGTTAATCAATTTCGTTATCCTGGTCTCTGGTCGCTGAGGGGAGCATTGCGGAACGAATTTTCAATAGCTCCTCCCCTTGTGCTCACATCAAGGATCACGACATTTTGGCGGATATGCCGTGACTTGTATGGCTCAAAAATATTTTGCTGTCCAGGTATTTGCCATCCTGGCATCCATTATCCCTTCATTCATGGATGCCGAGCATGCACATCTTGCCAAAACTCCTTTAATGTGTTCCTTCACATGTAGCAGTGTTTGCGCCAACAGTTTCGAATGAATATTCGAACGATGCTCAGCTTTCTAACTTCGATTGTTCGATTTTGAACAAGAAGCTCGAATAATTCTTCAAAATCCACAGAACTTTGAATAATAACAGTGGTTGTCGAGCGTTAAATTGAACTAAAGTTGTAAGCTGAAGAGGTTTCATAATTTTGAAGAGTAATTTATAATTCACTTTCACTTTTACCAGTAAATTGTTCCATTCTTGACCACAGGAAACATCTTCATGGTCAGAATACTACACTTAGGTTCGAATACTGACAAACTAAATTAATAATCCAAAATCTGCTCGAAAATCTAAATTTTTAAAAGAGAAAAGCCCTACAGTAGTTCTCATCTTTCCTACAGCGCGGTGTTGCCACCTCTCTCTGTCCCCAGACATCTGATTTTTGATTTATCTCGAATAGAATACTCGATTCGCAATGTATCCAATACGTTAAACGGTCCTAATCATGCCCTCTTCATCCTTGGATCCTTGGAAACTGACCGATAACATTTTCTAGAACGGCCGTCCAGCCAAATATTATCTGAAGCATCCCGGTGAAATCGACCTCTCTGCCATGCGACTCGACACCAAAGCTGCTCTAAAACAGGTGAATCCCTCCTACACAATAACAAACAGTCCTCATGTCAATACATTTCTAAAACTTTTGAAATCAGCATCTTTAGTATTAATAGTCGATCAAATGGAAAACCTCGGATGCATTTAAATCATTAACAGGCAACTAAAGTAATATTCTGAAATTTGTTTTTCCTCGCCTATAAATGAGAGGTTTCCAGGTTCTTCACAACCGTGTGGCTCCCAGCTACCTGGAGTCTTCAATACAGCAGTGGCTGAGAGATGGGCAATTAGCCAAACTCGAGCAACTCGTTCTTTCAGGTCTGCTTTTCTATCTATTTCCATATTGCAGGAGAAAATAGAGCAGAAATGAGTATATAAGTATTGAGAATGAGTCAAAGTATTCTAGAATAAAAATAGAAACAAGAAATCGACAGCGTAAAGAAGGGAAATGAGTTGTTATGAAAGGTAGAGAATTGGTGAGCTACCAAATGCGGACGCTGTAGCGTTTTCGCTCATGGCATTCAACACTGGTTACTAAATGTGTTTGAATTTTCGTATCATGAGCCACGATTGTCCCTCGAAGGCGTAGTCAGCCCCAGTTTGAACCACGGTTTACCCGTCAAACTCATCCGCTGCACAATAGTTGCACCATTTGTTGACCATCTTTTCCATCTTTACCAGCTCAACCTCACAGGATTCTCATTTTATTTTCATAAATATTTAATAAGTGTGATATGAATTAGTAGTGTTTTATAGTAGGCCCGGAAGTGATTGATTGCTATGGATGTATGAAATTTGAAAAGATAAATCTCTACTTCTTGAATCTATCTCAAGTTCAACGGTGATATTTTCAGGATGCGGAGATCTGCTTCAAAACAGAAGTGGCAGCAATCCTGAAACGACAAAGTTCTTGGAGAATCTGCCAGAATACATGGTTTGTCAAAATTTCTCATACCGAAGTTTAAGACAATATGAGGAAATTGCATTTATTCTTTTTTCAGAGCAAAATCGAAGGAATCCACCGGGCGATCAAAGAAGGTGACCTAGAAAAAGTGAAATCATTGATGACGTCGAAAAAACTCGCGATAGGTACCGTAATCCTAGGTACGGTACGAGGAAACTTTCGTAAGCTGACTGACTATTCCAGCCCGTGATCGATTCGGATGCACACCTTTGCATGCAGCAGTTGTACACGAGCACACCGAGATAGTACGCTATATTGCTGGACACTTCCCTTCTGTTCTGAACGCGCCTGACTACGTTGGTTATTTATACCCTATGTCTCCCTAAAAGAAAGTATTTGATACTGTAACCGTTGTATTTGCAGAATAAGCGCACATCGATGCACTATGCAGCTGCAGCTCGTGATGGTGGGCATTACTTGAAGATTCTTGGCAAGGCTGGAGCTGATCCTATGGCAGTGGATAATGTAAGAAATACACCAAAAATAGTAGAAATAGTACATATAAGAAGATTGAGGTATAAAGTGGAGTGCAAGGTAGAAGATTTGTGCTTACACTAGTCCGCTCAACAATTCGCGTATTGCTTTCTTTCTCCCTCTCTCACTCTTCTCTTTCTTACCTCTTGCTCTCCCTTCTAAGAACTCCAGAATCTTTAATGAACTTATTTCCATCCATCTGGCTCTTTCCCACAGTCAGGCTGCCATTTGTTCAGGTCCATAATGCAAATCTTGGAGAAAAGTTTAGAGAAAAATTCTGATTGAACCTAGCGAGAAGTCCACATTTTTACTTCGTCCCAGAATAAATTGGGACGAACTTAAAATATGGACGTTTCGCCACTGGGACGAACTTAAAATATGGACGTTTCGCCATGTTCACTTAAAGAGTACAGAACTGTCTGAAGGCAGTGGCAGTGTCTCACCTCGTAATCCTTCTCCAGATTTTTAGACGAGAAGAATCCCTATAAGATGCTGATTGCAAAGGTATACAAACTTTTCAACAAAAATGCAGAGAAACCCATATTTGAGCCCCTTTTTTTGTGGAGAATTTGGGATGTCCATTCAGACATCTGCCACAAGGACGCGCAAAGTGCCACTGATCGATATCACCAGCTGCCTACTGTGAGCTCTGTCACAAGGATGTTCAATCGTGATATTGATCCTTTACACGTAGCACCTCCTTGTGACAAAAGTGAGACTGGGCATCCCCAATTCTCCACAATTCTCCCTTATCAATAATATGTTACTATGGCACAAATTCACTTCCTCGCATTACCGCGAATGAAGACGGTTCTTTCTTTTTGCAGGAAGGTCGAACTCCTGACTACTACAGAAGAAACGCGGTCATCGACTTGAAAATGATAAAAGAAAGAGATGAGGAATATGATATGATGAGTGAAGAAATGCTGGAAGAAGGACCAATGCTGGAGAGCCCTGACGGTGTGGAAAGCGGCACTGAGAGGTGAGCTTTTTTTTTAATCTAAACGCCAGATTTCGGCAACGGCTCAGCAAAAATTAGAAGAAAAGCAAGAACAGAGAAAGAGTAGAGCAATTAAAAAAAAACAAAAACAAACTAAAAAAGCGATGAAAGTCCTAGCTCAGCGGCAGAATCCAATTGGAGAGGATCCTTGTTTTCAACAGTTTTATCTGCCTGAAGTTTAAACTTTTGTACCGTTGCTCTACTCGTACGGTACTTCTCTGATTTAATAGCTTTCTTTGAGATTCTGCACCACCACTCGGCTCCAGGAGGAAGTTGTATTGCTCATTACCTTGTGTTTTCAGCTCGGTCACTGACTCCGCTCGGCCACAGGAAGACGACGACGAGCTGGATCGTCATCGCTTCGAGAGAATGCTGCATGGTCGGACCGACCTGCCGACGTCAGAAAATGGCATCTACCTGGCGAGAACCGTTGCACCTGTCCTTACCAAGGCACTTGCTGAGGTTCACTTTGCGTTGTTCTGTTTTGCCTCAACATCTGGTAATTTCCCATGTTTTTAGGTGTTACTGCGACGTCCGGCAGACCCAGTTGGCTTCATTTCGGATTATTTGCAAAAGTATCACAGAGAACTTCCACATCGATCTAATGGAAAACTTAAATGAGTGAACATGCACATTTGTCCCATTGCTCCGTGAAGATTCATAGTTCTATGTTCGTACCACTGGCCTTCTCCGATGCACTAGTCAATAAATATTAATACAGTCGGTAGCGAGAACAGTCTCTTTACAATAAGATGACACATCTTTCCCTTTCTTTTTCCTCTACCTGACAGAATTACAGTTCATGTCGACACCTTATAAGATTTCTGAAGCCTTCTTCTCATGCAGTTGCCAGCTCTCCTGTCAGCAGCATACGCACTACACTAGCCAAAAAAGTGACCTTGCGAGGTTTTTAGTTCTTTTTTTTTTGGCTCAAGGCACAATTTCTTGATTTTCAAAAGACTCATCTTTTGAAAAACGATCACAGGAAATGAAGGTTCGACTTTCTTTGAACCTTGGCATAGTGAATCCTTGTTGTGTGGTCCATTTTGAGCATAGGCCAAGATTTGTATTGACCTTTTATGGAATGGCTAACCTTTCAGCGTACTCGTCCTCGTCAGAGCCTGGAAAAGTCAAAAAACAAGTATAATTTACATCTCAAACACCTCATCACATCTACAGGGCCTAATCCAACAAGCCGGATAGGACCAGAACATTACTAGAGTAGAGAATAACCGTGATGCTCACCTTGACAGCCACGGAGTAGAGGACCACTTAGCAAGAAAAGTGTGGCGCTTAGGGTATTTAAGTGCCCTACGGCCACGCCAACGTAGATCACAGGAAACTTTTGGGTGATACACCTCGACATCAATTATCAAGAACTTGTGGAACATTACTACAGAAAATGATGAAGGAACTCTTGTTAGCCTGAATTAGCACGTGAAAGGTACTATGGGCAAACAAAATCACCAGGTTACATTCAAGAGCTGCTTTTTCATGATTATACTACATCGTGTTTATTTTCTTCACCATATGTTACAGCACATCAATGATTTATGCACAGTATGGAAATCGTGACAAAATGACAAATGATCTCATAAAAAATTCACAGAAAATATCGTAATAGCACAGCATTGGTCAGAAAACAATAACAAGGGACATGTAGTACAGCCTGACTAAATAAGGTTTAATTCACAGTTATAAGATGACTAATGAAATCGAATGATTCATACGAAATGATTATCTACACTTATGAAGGCAATCAATGGAAATGAACTGGGGAAAGTGACTTAAATACTATTTCCTTCAAAATTTTTCTTATAAAAGTTTCAAACCTGCGCTGAGTATGATCAGTAGATTGCCTAGTAAAAAACTAGCTTGTATTGTACAAGAATTAACTGCGCCTTCTCGATGGCAGCACAGGCACGCTCGATGGCTTCAAAACAGACATGCGACATTTACCATGGGCACTGCTCATTTGGTCACCGTATACACCAAGAAAGAGGATGATGCTTCACTGCAGCTCCTAGAAAAAAAATTGATAAATCAAAGAATCATAGAAAACAGCTACAGAAGAACTATGAATTATGAAAGTTGGTGACTCGATCGAATTCAGTTCACTTAAGCTGAAAACACGATAGCTAAACAGCTAACCTTACATATCGCTCAGCAAACTTTTTACCATCATCTGATGGATCGCTGAATGCAACTCTGAAAATTGTGGAGTTTTTAATGCTAAATTCATATTCCTTTGCTTCTTACCTAGATTTTGGCACAAGGGTACCGGTAAAATATCGGTGCCTGATGACGTCAAGGAGTTCACTAGCAACACCTTTTCTCCTTGCTGTAGGATGAGTCCAAATCCGATTCACACCAACAATCGGTTCACCATCATGGAGCTCCTGTAAATAATTTTCATTACAAGACTATTTAGCCTATGCAAACACAAACTGCAAAGATAAACATGAAACATTTATAAACTGAGCCCGTGTAGAGAAGGCTTGAAGCTTCGAAAAGGGCGTAGGCAAGAAAATGGCGAAGAAAACGAATTCAAAGCATACCCACACTGGGATTCTCAGTTTTGAAAGTTGGAAATTAAACGCGGTTCTTGATTTTTCTAGAGTTATTTTTTTCCTAAGATTGAACTGAGTAATGCCTATTACACGCCATCTTGCGCAGTCTCCACTGGTTTCTAGGCTGGAGATTATCTTGCACGAGTGAATGGGTATTTGCATGGAGAAGCCATCTAAGTTTACATAATAAAACTCTAAAAAGTCTTGAAGTTTCTTGGTAGATTTGATTTGGTTGATTTTCATCGAGAAAAGTTGGAAAACTATACCTTTCCAGAGTCTGAGTACTGTGCGGATTTTAGTGGTTCCGCAATGATGATTCCAGCAATAAAATGAGTGGAACCCTGGAACACATTGACTTTACAAGAGTTACTTTGTCTTACAAATGAAATCTGTAATGTCGTTGTCAACGAAAATTAATAAATGAGAGACCACTTAATGTAAACGAGTACATATAGGTTCGAAGCCTTGATAATTTTCTACAATTACTCCAACACGAATAGGTGACCTTAGCCTGAAAACCTATACCCTTGGACATGGAACATGGAACTGTTGCACTTACCTCGGTAAGTATTGACAACCAAACGGTCCTTCTTCCGTCCCAACCCCATATCGAAAGGTCCGAAGAGAATCCGACACTTGTGTTCACGAGATCCTGAGGAAAACTTAGGACCTCATATATTTCCATAGAACGAATTAGGAAAGCTAACCTCTATAATATGCTCCGCCTTCCGTTTCAAAGATGATGGGAATCAGGAAGTATCCGAAAGACGTAACCACGATTGGTGGGGTAGCAGCACTCTCTTCTGAACACAGATACTAAATAAAATTAAAATGAAACAATTACAGAAAGAAACCAACCTTAACCATATATTGAGTTGTGACGGAGATATTTTGACACTTCTCACATCAGAATATTTGTTATGATGTTTATCATGCATAGCTACTTCAGTGATGCTGTCGATGCAGTACATCATATCGCACTGAAATTTAGACAAATGCAAGGCGTCAGTGACAACAAAACATAATCTTGTCAGTCGCTTGGGCACTATTTGGCTAGTTCTGCCCCAAGAATTTCGGTGAAAATTTTTCCACCCAACCTTCGGGTACAGGGGTTGCTAGAGGTGTTGAACACGAATATCGTATCCATTTTGTACCATAGCTCCGTTTTTGTGAGGTTACGGTGTAGATATACATACCGTGGATACGGTATCTCACAGAACCTTCTCAAATTTTGCATAGAGGTGGTGCTTTAGGTGCTGATCACGAATATCAACTTTATTCTGCATTACTCTTTCATTTTCTTCCTGAAATCGGCATTTCCTCCCAATTTCTTACCGTATACCGACCGTACCTTTACGGAAATGAAGTTACGGTAGAAAAAGGATACGATATTCGTGATCAGCGCCCCAAAGCAACCCCTCCATGATAAATTTGAGAGGATTCTGTAAGATACCGTACCTACAGCATACCCACTGTAATCCTACGAAAACGATGTTGCGGTACAAAATGGATACCATATTCGTGTTCAGCACCTCAAATCACTTCCCTGTGCGAAGTTTGGGCAAAAATTTTTACTTCGGAAATTCGGGGCAGAACTAGTCGAATAGTGCCATCGCTTGAAATAGTGAGAATAATACAAATACTAATGCAGGAATAGTTTTGCAAGAAATTGAGGGAACTTTTTGAGAAGCTTACCTGTTTACAATACTGCCCACCGATTTTCCTCTGCCCAGCATCCAATATTGTTTGACGGACATCAGTTTCGCAAAGGGAGACTCTTGGTTTCTTTGCCACAGCTAATTGAGTGTCCAGTTCAAATAGCGGTGTTCTGGGACTAGCACTTGGAGACTTCTTCGCAACTGGAGAAGAGAAAAAATCGGTGACTCTTTTTTGTTTTTGCATCGTCGTTGTAGTTAACCACCTAGCCTGAAAGAAGCGATGGCACAATACAGCAGTTTTGCAATAAGGAAATAACAGTAACACGAGAAGAGCAACATTCGGAAATTGCTTACCTCATTATACTGTGACGAACAAGCCGGCAAAATCACAGAAGAGAGTTCATTATTGCTACTGAGATCCAAATTGTCACTGAAACGACAACCATTGAAGGATTTACAGGCCACTATGAAACGAAGATTAACACCTTAGTAAATAGACGAAAAAGGAAAACAGTAATAAGAAAAGAAGGAAGGAAAGAAAACAGAAATGCATAAAAGCAGAAATGAGGAAATATTTGAATATTAATATTCCGCGCCAATTAGAAATCTGCAACAGAGCAGGTGAGGAGATTGGAGCACCAAAACGTCCATGTTCGTAACTCGTTGGATTTCTGTGTCCTTTTGCTCCTTTTCCGCTCAAAATGAAATGGATTACTTGTAGCTCATACTGTTATCCATTAGAAGAAAGAAGCGGTGCACAAAATGCCGAAGGGCGACCTAGAGGAGAAAGGTGAGCTGCTGTTTTATTCGTCGAAGAAGGGGGAGTTTCTCAATTTCACGTTGATTTTTTCAGCATCCTTGAAAATTCCGGAATATATGAAAGAACAAAACAGACCGTATAGCGCCGTTGATGTGTACACAAATCTGCGACAAGAGTTTGGCAAGACGGTGCGCATTTTTGTATCATATTAGGTTTTCTTGCCATTTTTACGATGATTTCTTGTT